>CAEGAF010083567.1:0-19555 GCA_903067075.1 Micropoecilia bifurca | reverse complement strand
ACAACTGGACCACATCCAGGCCAAAGCAACTCTTCACATGGCCAAAGCAGGACTCTTATACTCTTACTCTCATAACACACATAACATACTACACATCTCATGAACACCAACAAGATTTTTGTCTTTCATTTTAAGTGGGCCAAATCGCTTATATTAAAAGGTTACTGCGTGCACATCTGATGTTGCTCACAGTGGTCCTCAGTGAGCTCAGGGAGCTTTTGTGTAGCCCAGACACATGAAAAATTAGAGGGAACATTGGTCGTCAGTCAGAGGCTTCTTCATATTCTCTGCAACACAGACCGCTACAAGAGAAATTTCCTGCCAACAGTCATTGTAATCTACAATAACGCTGTTAAGAATTAGGATTAGTATGAGTTACAACAACATTTATTCTCCCTTTGGGCTCAATAACATATTTTTGAACTTGAAAACAATCGGTGGAATCTCCCTTTAGTCTGTTTTTAAAGTGGAAGCCACAAGCTGAAGAAAACTTTAGCTTCGTTGCCTGCATAACCTCCGCTAATAAATCTCCCAAATTACCGCTTTAGATCCACAATCTGCATGCTGGGTCATCGGTAAAAAGTCACCATCGCGGGTGTTTCATACCTATTCGATATAAGATGATCTGAGGTGTCCGGGTAAAAACCAGCATCGGATCATCCATTTCTTCCTTAGACTTGCAGATTTCTTTAAACTCTGTGAATGTTTCTTCCGCAGAAGCTCGTTTAAAACATGTTGAATCCGGACTGAAGATATTTTTACTCCAAACACTCACATGTTCAGCTCACAAGTTATTTGACTCTCTGGAATGTCTTCAAGCAGAACCAAAGTTAGCTAAAGCTGCTAGCATCACATTTAGCTTCCTGCTTTCGGTGTTTATTGACGGTTAGCAAACAACGAATCAGGTAATTATCGCCACCAACTGGTCTGGAGGATGGACTGCAGCGTCACTTTAGTATAAATTTAAGGCATGCCTTTGTCTAAGATGATTAAATATTTCATGTGTAAATCTGGAAATTTTCATTTTGTAGCATTATTACAGTGTGAAGTATGAAAATGTGTTGTTTACTTAGGAATTCTTAAGTTGTTAGTAATATAAACACACCACTGTCTGTTGCACTTTGAGGTTCATTTTCCTTTATTGCAGTTCCAATTTTGTCTTGTAAGAAAAGTAAAAACTGTGTAAACTGAAAACTAAGAGGGAAAAATTATCTTTTGAATTTCACATAATTTGAGGAAACATTTAATATGATGTGTTCAAAATATTTAAAGTTTTTATAATCTGTTTGGTTCATCATCCAGAAAATGAAGACTGGAAAAGAAGCAGAGAATGTAGTAAAAAAATCTGTGTGAACCTACATTTAATGCATCTTTTCTAATGAATGTTCTTTCACAGGCCTTACAGGCAAAAGGCCTCTGCCCAGTGTCAATATTCATGTGCATATTTAGTAAATTTTGTCTTTTGAAAGTTTTTTCACAGGTATTACAGGCAAACGTTTTCTCACCTGTGTGAGTTTTCAAGTGAGATGTCAAGTGTGATTTTTTGCATGACTACTTCCACATGTCATACATAGAAACGGTCTTGATGTTTTCCTATTTATTAATTTCTTTTTATTTCTCTCTCTCACTGTTTCTTTTTAAATCTTTCTCAAAATCTATTTCTCTTTACTATCACATGCTGTTTTTATTTTAATTATGTAAAGCACTTTGAAATGCCTTGCTGCTGAAATGTGCAATACAAATAAAATTTGATTGATTGATGTAATTTACCAAATTAACTCAACTCTGAGGATAAATACACTCACATATTCTGCCTAAAGTTGATCAAACTCTTTAGAATTGTTCAAAGCAGAAAGGAAGGAAAGCTAACGCTGCTAGCATCACGTTGACTCCTTCTTCTCGTTGTTGGCAAGAAATGTTACGGTTGCATTACCGCCACCTTCTGGTATGGAGTGTTGCTCAAAGTAAATGTGTATTTTTCTAAATTCCTCCAACATTAATCTCCTTTCTATCTCATATCTAATTAAAATAATATGTTCGATTGTTTCATTTTCTTATAATATTGAAAATGTCCTGTGTTATGTTGTTTTATCCTGAATGAGTTGCTAAATGTAGTATGTTCAAACCTTAACCGTAATAGTTTCTTCTCTCTTCTTTTTCCTTCCTCATCCCATTTTCAACGTTTGTCTTTGAATCCTATAACATTTTCCTTTACTATCTTCATCCCATTCTGTCAACCACATTTTCCTCAATTTTTGATTAATTTAATACTTTTTATCACGTTTATTGGTTGTTCTTCGATTAGACTTTTTGGTGGTTGTCAAACAACGCCACCAACTGGTCTGGAGGATAGAACTTTCTAAAAAAATATGAACCTTATTTAAATGACTTGTTACGATGTAATGGCTTCTACACGTGTTACAAGCGAAAGATGCCCTTTATGGATAAGATTCTATCTTTCAGGGTTACTATAATTTAATTTTTTAAAAAGAGGATATTTGCACATTCCTATAAAACTTCAGGCATGCTCCGTTTACTTAAAAAAATGCTTTTATTCATAACATATTTTACACTCTACTTCTGTATTTTACAGATGCCACTTCCCTTTCTAAAACTGTTTTATGCCCTGATTTATGCCCTGATTTTATTACTATGAAAAATAAAATCAGTGTTATTGGTCATGTTTTCACATACAAACAAGGGAATTGAAATTGTTTATACTTTGTTCTCAATGTACATATATTTGAAATGTAAGTATATAGACAGTTACTTTTGTTTTTCCGCTTTAGTAAAACTTTATTGACTGTAATAAGATAACCTTATTACACTATGAAAATCACATTTTAAATGATTATTTTATTAAAAGAAAAAGTAAACCAATGTAATTAAAATCAGCTTATATATTCTAATTCCAATTCACAAAACATCTCATGTACTTAACAAACCAAACCAACTTTATTTATAAAGCACTTTAAAACAACCACAACTTATACAAAGTGCTGTACATTAAAACACAACATAACAATAAAATAAAATCAGTGGAGTCATACATGTCACAACCATTCATTACAAACTGGGAATTAGTGTTTAAGTTTAATTTAATCCCTGAAGAATTTCTGCCCACTTTACGGTGCAGAAACATTTTAATTCTGCAATGTTGGAGGCTTTTCAACAGCATGGTTAAGATCATCCTACACACAGTATCCAAATTGGATTTCAGTCCAGTTTGGCTATACCACTTCAAAACTTCATCTTGTTGAAGTTACTCAAGAAACCATCTGGTGGAAAGATTTCAACCAATGCAACCAAATTTTACACACGTAGATTAAACTTGTTTGTAGACTTGATTGGTCAAAGATTCTCGGTTCTGTCAGTCTTTCTGTCCCTTTGCACTCTGACTCTACACTAGACTTTTCTATTTGTGTTTGGGAAATGCAATAAAACAAAAAGACAATTGAATTTTCCTAAACAAACCTCAATATTATCAGCTGAAAGCAGTATACTCAACTCCTACTACATGCACTACAAGAGACATAGCTTAGTAGTTGGAGAAGTAACTTGAAAAACATAAATTCAACATATTCAGTTGTTGTATCTTTACAAAAAGAGTCATTAAACATAAAATATAAACAGATTAATATATATATATATATATATATATATATATATATATATATATATATATATATAATAAAAACTGCATTGGAAATTATTGGGAGAACAGTCTATCCAATCCAAGTGAGCTTTAGACTTTTCCCTAAGAGTCTAGGCTGGGATGGTGAGATGTTTACATAACTTTTCATATGTATGTGCAAATTTGTTTGCTTTATAACAGATCTTTCCAGTTTTGGTTCACGTGTTTTGGAAGACTTCTATTCTGCATGAGTTTTCATGTGTAAATTCAAATTACTTTTTAGGCTAAACGTTTTATTACAAGTGTTGCATGAGAAAGGCTTCTCACCCGTGTGAATCCTCATGTGATCTGTTAAATGTGTCCTTTGAAGGAACCCTTTTCCACAAGTCATACACAAAAAAGGCCTGTCACCTGTGTGAATCCTCAGGTGATCCGTTAAATGAGTCTTTTGAAGGAAACTTTTACCACAGGTCACACAGGAGAAAGGCCTTTCGCCTGTATGAGTTCGGAGGTGTTTGTTTAAAAGACTTTTGATAGTGAAACTCTTTCCACAGGTCAGACATGGAAAGGGCTTCTCTCCTGTGTGAGTTCTCATGTGACAAGTTAAATTTCCTTTTTGACTATAACTTTTTCCACAGGTCACACAGGAGAAAGGCTTTTCACCTGTGTGACTTCTCATGTGTAGTTGTAACTGACTTCTTTGAGTGAAACCCTTTCCACAAATGCTACACGAGAACGGCATCTCACCTGTGTGAATTCTCATGTGATAAATCAAATTACCTTTCTGATTAAAGCTTTTTCCACAGGTCATACATGGAAACGGCTTCTCACCTGTGTGGATTCTGACGTGTATATTCAAACTGCTTTTGAACCTAAATGTTTTCCCACAGGTCAAGCATGAGAAAGGCTTCTCATCTGTGTGAGTTGTGGAGTGATGAGTTAAATGAATTTTTTGAGTAAAACCTTTTCCACAAATTGAACACGAGAAAGGCCTTTCACCAGTGTGGACCCTCAGATGGTTGGTCAAAAAACTTTTTTGAGAAAAACTTTTTCCACATGTCTCACATGAGAAGGGCTTTTCCTTTGTGTGATTGTCTATGCTTGGAGACAAAAGACTATTGTGAGGAGTAAATTCGGCACCAATTTCACAAGAACACACATCGTTGTTATGTTGGCATCTCTTGTTTTGTATTTGCTCTTCTTCATCTGTCTCTGATTCTGAGTCTTCATCACTGCTTCCTTCCTGATGCTGGATCTCAGTTTCAAAAGGATCCTGAGAGATGACCTGGTTCCACTTTGGTTCTGGTTCAATGTGGTGTTTTTCCTCATTACAAAGAGTCACCATAACAGTCTCAGTCTCCTGCTTCAGCTCAAATCGTGCTTCATCATGACTGATGCAGAGTTCATCCTCTTCCTCTTTAATCTCTAGATGCTCTAGCTCATCCTGCTCTTCTTTGATCTGCAAGGGGTCTGGTTCCTCCTGGTCCAATGTGAAGCTCCTCTCCTGGTCCCCAAGCTGCCGAACCTCCTTCTTCTCAACATAATGCTGTGAATCTGAAGAAGCAAACAGAAAAAAATAGCTTATTATCAAAGTAAACTAAAAACACTTTAAAAAACCTGCACAATATTTTGGGAATGTTGTGTGACAATAGTCTGTAGGGCTGAGCTGACAGCAGAGATACAGGTTATGCTTCATTTAATAACTCGGCAGCCAACCGCTGGCAGCTGTATCAACATAACGTCAAACATTCACCGTTTACAGATCAGTGAATGTAAACAGTAGCTCAACTCTCTGGCTCTGTCAGCCACTTCTCTTGAAATGCAACCAGGTAAGATCAGTGCAACTAAGCAAAGTTAATCCTGATGCCTGTTAATGCACAATTACAAATAACCATTACATAATTAAGAACAGAAAACCTTTCACATTCCTTGCATAATTGCACAATATTTTTCAAGTTATAATCTCATAGTTACTGCACAGTATATTCTTAATGTTTATTTATGTTTACATTTGATATATTTTAAGTTTTTTATATCTTAGTATGTTGTTACACCTGAATTTTTTTTTACATTTATGGAGGATTTGGTTCTTTAGTGAGAAGAATAAAAAAAGAAAATCTAACATTCTATTAAAAAAAAGTTTGAATTCTGAGAAAAATATTCTTAGAATTTGCATTAAATTTACATGAACCAAATGAAACGTGAGACTCATCTCTTGCAAATGTTTATAACCAACAGATCACAAACACCTGCGCCACAGAGCTCTAACACCGTAATACACCATATATGAGCGGCGCTTAATTTCAATCCAGGGCGACCGTTGGTTTGCTTGACCGCAAATGAAAAACGATTTGTAGCTTGATTTAAGAAAAGGCAAAAACCTGGTAAACAAGAAACGGGTTGGACGAAATGAAACTAATACCAGGAAACTTACGTGACTGGTCTGTAATACGTTAACTTCGGAAATTAACTGCAAACCGCATCAAGCACCTGTAAATCCTCTCATCAGGTTACATTTTGTACTCCTGGTGTTTCATACCTATTTGGTGAACGATAATCCGGGGTATCCGGTTGACATCCAGCAGTCTGCGCTCACCATCGATCTCTTCCTCGGACTTTACGATTATTTCCTTAAGTTCCGTAAATGTTTCTTCGACATCGTCACTAAGCTCTTCCTTACACGTTGGTGAAGACATTGTGATGATAGATACCCATAAATTCAGCTCAGACAACACAGCGGGACTCAAAATGACACCAGACAAAGATAAGCTAACACCGTTAGCATCTCAGTTGGAGGATTCTTCTTCTTTTTCTTCTACTTCTTCTTCGTCTTCTATTTTTGTGGTGAATTAATGCCACCCCGTGGATGAATCGTGTATCACAATGGCTATGACAAAAGCCATTATACTATGGAGGACCTATCCTGACAAAATTATAAACAAATAAATAAATAAAGTAATTAATTAATTTTACACTTATTTAGTTATGTTGAATTTTATCTCATTTATTGTCAAATCTGGCAGGATAAGTCCTCCTCATTTTAAGGTTTATGCTTTCCTTAAATAAATACACCATAACTTAAAAACTGAAAAACCAATGTTTTTCTGCCACAATCCACTATTCATGACCAACTACTGGTAATTTATTTTATAGTTTCAAAACAGCCTGAAATAAATGGTCTGAACTCACACCCACCTGCAATATGCTGATTGCTTTTCATGGGTTTTTTCAGTTTACTGCAAACATGTTGAAAATGTCATAAAATACATACAAGTACAGATGATCAAAAGCAACTGTAAACTTATATAAATACACCATCTCTTATGATCAACCAAATAACACAAAGCAATGATTTTTAGTATTTATTTGCATATTTCATAAATAAAACCCTACAAATACAACTGGTCTCCAGTACAGTGCTGTGATTGTTTTGCAACATACTGTAAAGCAAAGTTACATAGACATGATGACGACGTCATCATCAACTTTTTTGCATTTAACAACCAAGATGGAAAATGAGACATAATTACAAACCTTTACATATTTACCTCTGAACTCTTCATGAGGTCACAGTCAGTTTAAGTTTGCTGACATTGCAAAGTGGGAACCAGTGGATTCGCTCAGTCTTGTGCTCAATGACAAGGCTAACTGTTAGTATCACTGCAAACCTTTGTCAATATGTGCAAGTCATTTTAACAATAAGGGAGCATGTCCTAAAATATCACCATGTGCTCACATTTTAACGAGACCCAGAGTTGACCATCTTAAAAACTCATATCATGTGATTTACTATGTTTAATCTTTTTAATGTTTGTGTTCAGCACTTAGTGATCTATAAGGTTCTAAACAAAGTTTTATTTACTTATTGATAAACTACCTTTCTCTTCAAAATAGTGTACTAGTCCAAATATGTAAAGATTTTTGTAAGCAGAATAAATATTACTGCTTAGTTTGTGAGGCACTCTGGGTTTAAAGCAGATTAAAAGTAGATTTTAATCCAAACCGTAGGCCTGAAACTATTATTAGCTTCAGATTATAAGATAATACAACTTTTAACCAGTTGAATTTAAATCAACTATCTGGTTGCTTATAAATCATGGAATAGAACTAATAACATGGAAATAACTAGAAATTTAGGAAAAATGTTGGAACTGGAATAAATACTCGATTATTTAAGATAATGCATATGTAGTGGAGGACACTTGATAAAATGAGCATTTGTTTAGAAAATTTCTTTAAAATTTTAGGGTAACTTTAATAAAAGGACTGGTAATTTGCTGAAAGTACTTATCTGGTATTTGTTAGAACCTCTCAAATATTTAATCACAACAAAAAAAATATCACAAACATAAAGTTTGTTGTTAAATTTACACTGTATAAACAAATTAAAGTAGTAAGCTAAAGTTTCTGATGTAAAAGTCACATTTAATATGTGACCAAAGTTATTATTTATCCTAAATAGAAAGCACTTTTATTTTCCTTTTCCTTTATAAACAAAGATTTCATTCCAGATTTTAGTTTAAATACATTTAAATTTGGTTTAAATTGACAAAAAGGTATTTGCTACCACAACCTAAAATTCTTCATGTGATATCTGATGAATTTCGGTTTCAAATTTCAGTTTAATTTTTTTTTCTTTTGAACAAACTTCACGGCCCCAATTTTGTTCCGTAGTTGCTGTTCCATTTATGTTAAAGTTTAGTAGGAGAAAAGTTTAAGCTTGTGTTTATTTAGATATGCTTGAATTTGCTTAGTATGACCTAATGTCACTCTAAAGTGAACCTGTGTGTGTGTGTGTGTGTGTGTGTGTGTGTGTGTGTGTGTGTGTGTGTGTGTGTGTGTGTGTGTGTGTGTGTGTGAGCAAACAGTTATATTTTTTTCTGTACAGTTCTTCGAGTGTATACAACACTAAACTGTCCTGAAGACATATTCATTAGAGATGTGTTATTAACCATCAGTTCAAGTGAACATTGTTCAGACACGGATGCTACAATCTGAAACATTTAAGAAATCCAACAGCAAAATTAGAAGAAATATGTGAGGGGACGATTTAAAGTTTAAGTCATTTAAAGATTTAAAGATGATTTAAAGTCATAGCTGTATAAAATGCTTCTTAGCTCCTTACACTGAGACGCTTCCCACAGGCACACAGGACTCCTCCTATCTTGAGTGAATTCTCACGTGTTTTTTTAAACGACTTCTTCGACTGAATGTTTTTCCACATGTGCTACACGGAAACGGCCTCTCACCTGTGTGAATTCGCATGTGAACTGTCAAATGGCCTTTCTGACTGTAACTTTTTCCACATGTCAGACATGAAAATGGCTTCTCACCCGTGTGAGTTCTCATGTGATCAGTTAGGTGACCTTTGTGGCTGTAATTTTTCCCACAGGTCGCGCATGAGAAAGGTCGGTCGCCCGTGTGACTTCTCATGTGAAGCGTTACTTGACTTCTTTGACTGAAACTTTTACCGCAGGTCACACACGAGAAGGGCTTCTCGCCCGTGTGGATTCTCATGTGCTGCTTCAGATTGCTTTTCAGGTTGAAAGATTTATCACAGGCGTTGCACGGAAAAGGTTTCTCACCTGTGTGAATTCTCATGTGATCCGTCAACTTATGTTTGAGAGTGAAACTTTTCCCACAGGTCAGACACGAGAAGGGCTTTTCGCCTGTGTGGATTCTCAGGTGGTTGTTCACAATACTTTCTCGACTGAAACATTTTCCACAAAACTTGCATGAGAAAGGCTTCTCACCTGTGTGCGTTCTCGTGTGGTAGATCAAGTGAGTCTTTTGAGAAAACAATTTATCGCACATCCTACATGAATACAGATTTTTATTTTTGTGAGTTTTCTTCTGCTCTTTTGGCTTTAATTTGTCAGAATTGTTACCAAACCCTCTGGTTTTCTGACGTCTCTTATTTTGTTTCGATTCTTCATCGCTGCTTATTTCTGTGTCTTCATCATTGCTTTCTTCCTGATTTTGGTTCTCAGCATCACAGGCGTCCTGAGAGACGAGTTGCTCCCTGATTGGTTCGGGTTCACCGCAGCTTATTTCTACATCGGTAGGAGACGCAGGAAAGGTTTTCATCTCCTCCTTCTTCACCTCAGGCTGTTCTTCGTCCTGACTGATGCAGAGTTCATTCTCTTCCTCTTTTATCTGCAGATGTTGTAACTCACCCTGTTCTTCTTTTATTGTCAGAGGTTCTGGTTCCTCCTGGTCAGAAAAATCCTCCTCCTCCTTAACATCGTGATGTTGGACATCTAGAAAAGCAAATAGAGGAAAAATGACATAAAACTGATTAATAGTCCAACTTATCCCCAAGCAACAAACGATTTAATACCAACTAAATTTAAACCTAAAATAATCCAACTTTATGATACTGAGCAACGAAAATCCACAAAAAGAGAAAATCTTGCCAAATAAAAACATGGACTGCATATTATGTTAAGACTGGATGCACAGCTGCTTCTGCATCATGTCATCGCTTCACTTTTCTTTCTTTAAATCCTCAGTTTGTTTTGCTTAAACCTTTACAGTAAGCATTCTGTTGCTCATTTTGGAAAATCTCATCCTTTGCCGTTATTCTCACTTCCTATGTTAAAAGTATTTCCCTATTACAAAACGTTTTCTGAGCCAAACTCCTTCCTCTAACGCTAACTGGATCCACTTTGGTCTGCTTTCTTAACGTAAAGCTCGAAATGAAGAGCAAATTCTGCTTTTCACTCTGTGTGCTGCTGCAGAGGCTGGTGTGGACATGGAAATAGATGCTGTGATTTAAACAAGGCAGAAAAACAACAGCAAAATACACCTTATATCTGCAAATGTTGCTAAAATGCACAAAATCTCAGACAAAATTTTACTCTTTTTTAAGATATTTTGGGACAACAAAATGATGCCTATTCACTAAAATGCAAGAATTAAAAAAATAGATCATTTTTAAAGCACTCAACAAATTCAATAGTTAAACTGGACAGGTTAGGATGAACCAGAGCTCCACAAATCTCTCCTCAAATCATAAAAGAGTTAATAGAGCTTTTCCAAACTTAAAACTATATAGGTATCATACAAGCAATGATACAGGTTTACATTGTAATACCTAAAAAGGTAATATGTTAAAACAACCATTTTAAAGAAGTTTCTGATAGCAGGAAAGGAATAAAAATGTTGTCTGAATTCGTCCTCTTTAACCCATTTAGAGAAGACTCTGAAATATTTACATATTGTAGACAATATATATTTTAATATGAAGATATTTATAAAAGATGTTTTATGTTTATGTTAGTTTCCCTCTATGCCAATTCATATCCATAATTTTTAGATGTGTATTTAATTGAAATATGTTTCCAAATAAGCATAAAAAAGCTCAAGTATCTCTCCTAATTCAATTGTTTTTCTGAAGATTTTGCATTATTCGCCAACATGTATTTTATTGCCTTCTGGAGTCACAAAACCTGAAGGTCACAGATGCAACAGCAGCACACAAACAGTACCGATACCGTAATACACCGTGTATAGGCGCAGCTAATTTACAGAGACAAACGATCTGGTAGTTTGGCCGCTCTTTAGCTTTCCTCTTTCAAAAACTCCCGTGGAAAGGCCCTCCTTACAGTACCGAACAATCATACTATAAAAAGAAACACCAAAAATGTGAAATACTTCATCTTTGAGTCCGTATAACCTCAGCTTATGTAATTGAATGTTCTCTAAAGCTTTAAAATGACATTTAAACTGCATCAAACAACAATCAGACACATGATCTCATCGGTAAAATGACATTACCACGCCTGGACCTTCATACCTGAACGTTTTACGGTTATTTGGGTTTTTTCGTTAAAATCCAAGTTGTCCTCGATCTCTTCCTCGGATTTTACAGTGATTTCTTTAATGTCTGTTAATGTTTCCTCAGCAGGAGGTGGAGGCTCGTTGGTAAAATCTCTCTGACATGAAGGCGAAGACATTGTTTCTCCAGATAGTCATTTACTCAGCTCAAACAAAATGTAAACAAAACTGGCTAGCAGCTCCATTAGCTTCCATTGTGTTATTAAGGTGACGCACAAGAAGTACGTCATTTTCCAATAGCTGCATTACTGCCATCTGCTGGAGAAAGTCGGTATTACACGTTTTCCAAAAGACCCCAGAAATATGCAGAGGTGGTAATAACGACATTCACCCGAATGACTTTTTGGAAATAAATAAATAAATAAAATCAAGAAGACACAGTAAACACCATAAACCTTGTTCTAACATGTATACAATACCTACCGTACATATTAGTCTTATATTTTTTTGTATTGACAGTTTTTTGATTTGATAAAGAATTTCTTATGCCTGAATCTTGTTTTGTAATTATGTCATTTCTTTAAATAGACTGATTGTCAGATATCAGAATTTCTTTTAGGGAAATATTAAGATAATATTTATAAAATGTTAGGCACTTAGGTATATTTTTATTAAATACTTTTTTTAAACTTTTGCTTCAGTTTGGGTAACACTTTATTAGCACATTATTCACAGAAAATAAACAGACTCGTATCAGGTCCAGTCAGGAAGGTTCAGGAATCCGAATAATCTCTTCAAGCAGCATCATATGATGCTGCATTTCGACCCAGTTCTCCCTTATTGTGCTTTGTCTGACTTTATAGTCATGCCAGACATCCTACAATGGTGTAATGTGTATCTGGGTTGCACATAATTAGTAAATTATGTCTTGACTTTGCACCAAGCAGGATAAGAACATTTTAAATATTGATTTTTCATATAAATTTGAATTTTCCTTCATTAGAACCAACCTCCACAAATACTGATGGTCCATTTTATTTGCTTTCTGAAGAGGAATAGAAACAGAGACAAAATACATGTAGGAAATTGCATGTTTTGCTCAAAAAAACATCTTTAATTTATTAAAAACTGCAAGCGTGATACATTATTAGAGACATTTCATGTTTAAAAAAGTTTAGACAAACATTTGTGAAGGCATTTTTGCAATATTTGTTTTTAAATATGAAGCTTTTTTACTTTTCGCTTAATTCAGTTTCTAAAAAAGTGCCCAAGCTCCTTGATGCTTCAAAGCATTCACCAAATTACATCTTCTCATCTGTATGGGTTCGCATGTGACAAATCAAATGGGCTCTTTGCCTGAAAGTATTTCCACAGGATGAACATGAGAAAGGCTTCTCCCCTGTGTGGGTTCTCATGTGAACTGTTAAAAAACTTTTCCGAGTGAAACATTTTTCACAGGTAGAACACGTGAAAGGCTTCTCACCAGTGTGAACCCTTAGGTGAACTGTTAAAAAACTTTTGCGAGTAAACCGTTTTCCACACGTGTTGCACAAGAAAGGCTTCTCACCTGTGTGGCTTCTCAAATGAGATTTGAATATATCTTTTTTACTGAAACCTTTTCCACAAGTACTACATGAAAATGGTTTCTCGAGCGAATGTATTCTCATGTGATACGTTAAGCTACTTTTTTGAATATAACTTCTCCCACAGATTTTACATGTGAAAGGTTTCTCACCTGTGTGAGTCCTTAGGTGAGTATTAAAACTCTTTTTTTGGCTGAACGATTTTCCGCAGGTGATGCATGAAAAAGGCCTCTCACCTGTGTGAATTTTCAGATGAGTTGTAAAGTTTTCTATCTTACAGAAATTTTTTCCACAAGTGACACAATGCAACGACTTTTCACATGCGTGATTTTTAGTGTGATATATTAAATTGCCTTTCAAACTAAAACTCTTTCCACAATTTATGCATGAAAAAGGTTTCTCACCTGTGTGACTTCTCATATGATAAGTTAAACTACTTTTTTGACCAAAACATTTCCCACAAGCAATACACAAAAACGGCTTCTCACCTGTGTGGCTTCTGTTGTGATAAGCTAACTGACCCTTCTGGCTAAAATTCTTTCCACAGATCACACAGGAGAAAGGCTTCTCATCTGCATGAATTCTCATGTGAATCGTTAAATGGCTCTTTTGACTGAAGCTTTTTCCACATATTCTGCACGCAAAGGGTTTCTCGCCTGTGTGAGTTCTCATGTGATCAGTTAAATGACCCTTTTGCCTGTAACATTTTCCACAGGTTGCACATGAAAAGGGCTTCTCACCTGTATGAGTTCTCAGATGTCTAATAAACGTGCTATTATGAAAAAATGTTTCATTACACGTTTTACAAGAATACTTGCTCTTACCTAAAGATACATTTTTAAGACTTTTTCGTTTTGCATTGTTTCTGTGCTCTCTGGTTTTCTGAAGTCTTTTATTTTGTTTTGGTAATTGTGCTCTTGTTGATTCTGAATCCTCTGAATTTCTTCCTTCCTGGTTCTGGTTCCCAGCTTCAGGAAGATCACAGGAGTTGAGTTGGCCCCTGTTTGGATCTGGTTCACTGCAGTATTTTTCCTCGTTAGTCAGGGGTAAGGCGTCAGTTTGCTCTTTCAGCAAAAGCTGTTCTCCATCTTGTCCCACAAAGCCAGGATTAAGTTCTTTCTCTTCCTCTTTTATCTGCACACACAATATTTCCTCCTCGTCCTCTTTTATTTGCAGATGTTGCATTTCCTCCTGCTCTTTTTTAATCAGGAGATGTTCTAGATTGTTCTGGTCTTCTTTTATTTGAAGACCTTCTGGTTCTCCTGGCTCCTCTTTTATCTGGTGATGTACTAGTTCCTTACACTCTTTTATTTGTGGACGTTCCAGTTCCTTCTGGCCTAAACCTGAGGTTGACTCCTGGATACACTGCTGTGGGTCATTAAAAACTTTCTCCCCCTGAAAATTGTAATGTTGAGGCAGGTCTGGAGAAAGAGAAAGAAAGGCAAAAAAAAAGCTTAAAAAAGTAAGTAAAATACAACAAGTCATGTTAAATCATTAGTGCATGTGAAAACTATTTTCTCAGTTTTATTTCGTCCATACCTCTGAAACCTGGCTCTCACTAACGTTAGCTAAAAATGACAACTTCAGTAGTTCAGCATCAAATTTCCACAAGAAAATGACATTAAAGTACTAATAATGTTTACTTTGATCTATTTTGCTTATTGTTAGACATAAAACTTTGTGGAAACAACACCACAAAGTATTTCAGGTTTGAGCTGTCAGACTGATGACATTTTCAAACTGGATATCGTAATTGTACAATTTTATCCCAAAACTCCCAAAGAACATTTTAAACAAATATAAAAGAGATTATTTTTTGTGGTTTCTTAACATTTAAAGGATCTGTCCATGTATTGTAATTTTCCAGCTGAGCTCCTCCTATAACAAGTTCCTGCAAACAGAAAGTCTGTGGAATAGCCCTTTAATCCAGCTCGATATCAGTCGTAAAATACTGTATAGAAGCGCAACAGATACGGAAACACATTCAGCTTGACACAACAATGATCTCTTTAGTAAAACGTTATTATCGCTGGAGTTTCATGCCTGTTTGTTGTGAGGTGATCGGAGGAGTCCGGGTTAAATCCAGCTGTCCATTCTGACCATCCGTCTCTTCCTCGGACTTGACGATTATTTCTTCAAACTCTGAAGACTTTCTTTGGAAAAGATTTAGCTGCTCGTCCTTAAACTGAACTGAAGACATTTTTACTACAAACACTCATATATTGAGCTCACACACCTTTCTCGTTTTCACGTTCCCTAGAGCTGAAGGAAAACTAACGCTGCTCATAATTATACTCATATGGTTTGGATCTTCCGTGTGTCACACTAATGCGGTACGGAAGAAACCGTAACGTAGTTTAGTTCCGCTTTGAATTTTGACTGCACTTATAAAGGATCCGTCTAACTTTAGCTGAAAAATATAAACTTAAATAACGAAGACGAGTCGAAACGGCTTTTTTTGGATTTGAAGCGAACCGCACCTTCACTTCATGTATTACATGATATTATGAGAGTTGTATTGCAGCAAACACTGCACTGTAGTAACTACAGAAAAATAATTAAAATCACTTGACTAGTTTCTAAAAGTGCATGGTCCCCATACTACAAACAATGTAACCCAAAATATCACAGTCACAGAAATTGCTAATATATTAACACTTTCCACTTTCTCGATAAGAGACAATTCAGTTTAATCCAATTCAGTTTATTTACATTTGCAACAATTTACAACAAATCAAGACACTTTTGGAGAAAAAAGTCATTTCAATTTAATCACACACATTCAAATAAATCCTAATTATCAAACAATGTATCAAGTTTACTTTATTATTCAAATTAGATTAGAAAGTTTTCTATTTCAAAGGAATCCCAGCAGATTACACTGCAGTTTTCAGTCAACTTTCCAGTAAACCCTCACAACTAGCATGCATGAGGCAACAGTGGAGACAAGAAACCTCCAGCAGAACCAGAATGTGGCTATCTGACACGACTGACTGGAGGTTTGAAAAGACCAAGCAGATTAAATTCTTGTCCACAATTTCATACACCTTTATTCATCAGTTAAGACATAATGCTTATTTATATTTCAGTTTTTAATATTTTAGAATAGCAAGTTTCTAGAAAATATTACATTCTTTTCATTGGAAATAAAATGCTTACTAATGTTGCTACTTAAAAAGGAAAAAAAGAGGTTATGAACTTAACTGTGACTATTATTCAGTTATTCCAGCTTCTATGCTGTTGATCAGCACCCCAATGCTTGAAAATATTACATGGTTACACCTTATCATGGTGAGTTCGCCGGTGATGGATCAACAAATACTTTCTTGCAAAAGAATTTCCACAGACCAAGCACGCGAAAGGCTTCTCACCTGTGTGAACTGTTATGTGATGTTTTAGAGCCATTTTTACACTGAAATCTTTTCCACACGTCGTACAAGAGAAAGGCCTTTCACCCGTGTGAGACCTCATGTGAAGTGTGAGTTCCGATCTTTTGTTGAACGATTTTTCACAGGACACACAAGGGAAACGTCTTTTAGATGTGTTAATTGGCACGTGGCTTTGACCAGAAGTCTGACATGTGCGACTTCTTATGTGAAAATTTAGACTACTTTTCTGAGTGAAATGTTTTCCACAGGTCACACACGAGAAAGGTTTCTCACCTGTGTGAGTTCTCATGTGAATATTTAAAGAACATTGTAGATCGAAACCTCTTCCACAAATTGAACACGGGAAACGTTTCTCAGCAACATGTTTTTTCATGTGACGATGTAAAGTAGCTCTTTGAGAAAAAGTGTTTCCACAAACATTACACAAGTAATGTTTCTCACTTGTGTGGAATCTGACATGACAGGCTAAAGCATTTTTCTGAATGAAAGTCTTCCCACATATGTTACACGTGTGAGGCGTTCGAGGTATGTGGGTTTTCACGTGTTTATTTAAAGTACTTTTATAAGTAAACGTTTTTCCACAGGTATCGCACAAGAAAGGCCTTTCATCTGTATGAGAGCTCATGTGACAAACTAATCTACTTATTTTACTGAAGACTTTTTGACAAGTCTTACACGAGAAAGGCTTCTCTACTGTGTGTATTCTTGTGTGTTTATTCAATAAATTTCTTTCAGAGAAATATTCATCACAAATTACACAAGAATACACACTGTTGTCTGTGTGAATTTTCTTGCTACTTTTTAGCACTAAAGTTGTAGAATTTTCATCAGGCTGTTTGATTTTCTCTTTATTTCTGCTTGATTCTTCGTCTTCAGGATTGTTTTCTTCCTGATCTTGGTTCTCAGTTTCAGTCATGTTCTGGGAGACTACCATGTTGCTTTTTGGTTCTGGATCACTGTGAACTTTTTCCTCAAATGCAGGAGTCTCTATTAAGGCCTCAGTCGCTGTCTTCATGTTAAGCTGCTCTTCATCTCGACTGGTCCCATCAGTTAAGTTAAGTTCGTGTTCTTCCTCTTTAATCTGCAAAGGTTCTGGTTCCTGCTGGGCTAAACTGGAGCTCCTCTCCTGGTAAACTGGCTGCTGGTTCAACAACACTCCACTTCCAAGGAAACGTTTCTCAGCAACATGACTTTTCATGTGATGATGTAAAGTAGCTCTTTGAAACAAAGTGTTTCCACAAACTTCACACAAGAAATGTTTTTCACCTGTGTGGAATCTGACTTGACAGGTTAAAGCATTTTTCTGAATGAAAGTCTTCCCACATATGTTACATGTGTGTGGCGTTCGAGGTACGTGGGTTTTCACGTGTTTATTTAAAGTACTTTTTTTAGCAAACGTTTTTCCACAGGTATCGCACGAGGAAGGCCTCTTGCCTTTTGTGTGAGAGCTCATGTGACGAGCTAATTTACTAATTGTACTGAAGACTTTTTGACAAGTCTTACACGAGAAAGGCTTCTCTACTCTGTGAATTCTTGTGTGTTTAATCAATAAATTTCTTTCAGAGAAAGATTCATCACAAATTACACAAGAATACACACTGTTGTCTGTGTGAATTTTCCCGCTATTTTTTAGCACTAAAGTTGTAGAATTTTCATCAGGCTGTTTGATTTTCTCTTTACTTCTGTTTGATTCTTCATCGTCAGGATTGTTTTCTTTCTGATCTTGGTTCTCAGTTTCAGTCACGTTCTGGCAGAGAACCATGTTGCTCTTTGATTCTTTTTCCTCAAATGCAGGAGTCTCTATAAAGGCCTCAGTCGCTGTCTTCAAGTTAAGCTGCTCTTGACCTCGACTGGTCCCATCAGTTAAGTTAAGTTCGTGTTCTTCCTCTTTTATCTGTTCATGTTTAAGTTCCTTACGATTCTCTTGTATTTGAGGATTCTCCATTTCTACTTCTTCCTCTTTAATCTGCAGAGGTTCTGGTTCCTGCTGGGCTAAACTGGAGCTCCTCTCCTGGTAAACTGGCTGCTGGTTCATTAACACTCCTCCTCCCTGACAGATGTAATATAGCGGAAGATCTGGAGAGAAACAAAGACACAAAACAAGTTTTTAAATGAGGAAAAGAAAGTACATATTATAATCAAATGAAATCTATGAGTTGCACACATTTCATGTCAAAATGTTCAATTTATCCAGATTCAAATTTCAAGAATTGGTAAAGGGTCTGAAGCACAAGCTCCAGATTTAATGTGTTTTGATTTCAGCATCTTCATTTGGCCTGTAAATGAAGTGATGTACAGTTGTCACAGGTTAATTATCGCTGGGTTCAGCAACTTGCTGCTCTTAGGACCTTCAATATGTTTTCATAATAACTTGGGCTAAAATTAAGAACCAATAATTTTTTTCAGATAATACTAAATGAATGTTTAAGCCCTTTTCACTCCTTCTTTTAATATTTCAATTAAATTCGCATCAATAAATTTACACTAAAGTTAGCAGTAATTTATTTTTAGATCAATTTTCATCACCAAATGTTCCACAAATATACATCCCATAGAGGATTATAAATCTATCCTCGTTTTATTCAAACATTTTTTTACTAAAAATGTTTTGTACAGGACTCAATAGTTGCCTTGATATAACTGACTAACGCCTGTAAAAACATATTTAACACAATACACTCAGTTAAATAAATAAACACTGTTGTTAAAAAGTATTAATAAAAATTCAATTAAATAAATACATGTCCCTATGAAATAAAAGTCATTTAGTTGTGTGCAAATACATTATTGTTCCGTAAAGTCAACGGCATCGACAAGGGCAGCTAAGCGGGGTCCTTCAGCTCAACTACATGTGCGGTAGCTCGCAGCCATAGACATTAATACTAAACGCCTCCTGGAGCGGGCCGGCCCGTTGCTGCGATACGTAGCAGCATCCGCCATATTGAATGTGGCATCTCTGCCAGTAAGGTGATACAAGTGAATGGACCGACCTTTATTAAGTGCCGTTCTACAAAGTATTTTAAGTTAATAATTGCCATTGACACATTTTCTCACACACATATATTTGGCATTCAAAGAAATTAGTAAAGACAGAGTTTCTAACTTTTGATGTGATTATTTAATTGTTTTGGGGCATTTCTGAATAAAGAGCTCAATGTTTTATTTGATAG
>CAEGAF010083563.1:0-37685 GCA_903067075.1 Micropoecilia bifurca | reverse complement strand
AGTTCCTGCTCTGAATAGTTTGATACCTTTTTAACCTGAACATCTGAAGGAATCACTCTAAGCCTGATGACCTGGTGCAAAGCAAGCAATGAGTGAGAAAGGTGACGGATGGATGTTACGATACTTGCAAATGAATATCGATTTTTTTCTAGGAAAGAAAATATCGATATATATCGCGATATCAATATTATTATACAGCCCTAAGAAGCACTAAATCAAGTCCTGGTAGGAGCTACGATTAAAATAGTTCCTCTATTCAAAACTGAGTTATATGACAGCGTGATTCGTTTGTCCAACACAGCTATTCATCATTAAAATAAGGGGTTGCACAGAGAAGGTGGGGTTGCTACGCGATGATGAGAGGAGCTCAGCGAGATGGAAACAGACCACAGCTGCAGTCGTCTCGAGGACAATGGTGGAAAACGATACAATGGAGGCAGCAGATGTGTATTGTTAAGAGGAGCTCCTCATTTTCCCTTCAACAATTACATCTGAAATGCGCCTTTTGATTCCAGAGTCGGAAGTGTTCTCACAAAGGCAAAAATAACAACTACAAATCGGCCCAATAAGCACAGAGATTCAATTATCATGTCATGTTTAAGATCTTAAAGTCATCTTGTTAAAATCGCTGAGATCGAACCAGAGTCTGTGGGTGAAACGTTGTCGGCTAACGAGGTTCACTTTGTTAGCTTTCCCAGACTCAAACGTCTTTATTGTAGCTAAAATTGAGACAGTTAAAAGAAATTTTATTTTCAAGCAAATGAGAAAAGTGTTGCAGTTCAAAGTATTTTTTTCAAAATTTTGCACAATTTGGGGGGATTTTTTTTTAAATCACATTTTGTACTTTTCAAGATTTTAAAATGTGACCTAATTTTCACAGTAATCCCCCAAGCCATCATTGAATGTAGTTTTAAACAACTCCAGCCAATCACTTCACAAGGACGTTTCCAAGTTTTCAGCCGGCAGATAATTCAGAGGACGATTAGGAGCTTTATGGCGTTTCTCCTGACCTGCTGTAGCTGACGGATCTCGTCGTTGAGATCGTCGACGCGCCTCTGGTCCTCCAGGCTGAGCTGGGAGAGGAGGTCGGTGCCGAGCTCGGCCTTCAGCGACTCCCTGGTGGACTCCATGGCGTGGAGGCTGGCCTCCAGGCTCTGCAGACTACGTTGCTGAGGAGAAAGAACAACAACAGATGAAACTCCTGAAAGATGCGGATAAAAACTACTTTGTCACTTGTGCTAAATTCACCCAAGCGACAAAAACCGAATGCATGTGTATGAACCTGGAAAACCCAAATGCAATGCCTAAAAAATTATTTGAAGGAGTTTATGCCTTCGTTTTCTTGTAACAAAGACTGTGTGTGCTTGACAACTTAATTTTCTTGTACAGCCAGCGATAAGATCTTAAGCTTGTTTTGTCGCAACCACAGTAGAACGATCCTATTGTGAGAAAAAAAGAGCTCAAGCTAATTTCTAAAGCAATGACAGTTTCATTTGTTTGAAAATATAACAATGTTTTTTATAAAAAAGTCACTTTTCGACTCATTGAGAACAGTCTGAAACAATGGGTTTTTCTATGCATCTATAGCTTTTCCAAACACAGAAAATGGTAAAAATGTCTCCAGTCCTTTTAAGACTGTGTAGAAACCTAGAGAAACCAACTTAACGGTCTGGTCAGCAGTAAACACCAGTGGGAGAGGATGTCTGACCTTGGGCATGAAGGTCTTCTCAGACTGCTGCCTCTTCTCCTTCAGCATCTTCATCTCTGACAGGATGCTGTCCCTGGAGGCCTTGAACTTCCTCTGCTGCGTCTCGATCTGCTGCATCTGGTTCATCAGCTGGTCGATCTCGTTGTTGATACGTGGAGCGGCCATTAAGGATTCACACAACCACGTCCTGTTGCCTCATCATCAACAACTACATGGTTATCACTGTTTAAGGACATATCTTTGTTTCTGTGCACTTTAAGAGTGTATAAAACACTTCAAATAATAATCAGTGCAACATGAATTAAAAACAATATAAAACTGATATTTAGTGAGAAAACAAAAACATGCTAAACGGCCGTCCTTCACATATTGGGTACATTTTTCTGTTTACATTTCTGCTTGGGCTGCAGTGTATCAAATGAACTAAAACCTTGGAAAGTCTGTTCCCTCCCTGGCCTGTGGTGACGCTGCACCTAGAAGCACTGAAGGAAACGACACAAAAACCTATGAAGAAGCCATGAGCGCAACGTCCTTCTTTGTAAAATATAAACAAAATGTAGTAGAGTCAGATTTTAGCTTAGACTTAGAAATAGCTCGCAAGAACCATTTCTCTCACTAGCTCTAGGTGTACACGTCTATTTTGGTTGCATTTATGCACTGTGCTACAGAGTCCACTTCCTTCTTCTGGAGCCATCTAAAATCCGCTCGACATTCACAGGATCTTGATAAAAGCCGAACAAACGGGTGGAGGAAATAGAAATTGAAACCTAAGGGAAATGTGCTTATTTCTGAACAAGCTACTCCATTCAAAGTGTCTA
The DNA here is from genome assembly GCA_903067075.1 of Micropoecilia bifurca. NCBI lineage: Eukaryota > Metazoa > Chordata > Actinopteri > Cyprinodontiformes > Poeciliidae > Micropoecilia > Micropoecilia bifurca. The sequence continues at coordinate 35,159 of CAEGAF010083563.1, read as the reverse complement.
ATAATAGAAAATACAAATATAACCATGAGTAATGTAAAAATTGCTAAATAATTTTTTTAAAAATCCCACTGTTTTAATGAAACAAGTGTTCCTGATCTGTTCAGCATCTCCAGTTTTTCTTGACTTCGCGATGGCAAAAATTCAAATAAAATCAACAAATCCATGCATATTTTCTGTGTTGATGTATAATTGCCAATATATTTTACATTTTCCACAAAAATAGACAAAAGTGACTGCCAACTCTCACCCGCAGGTGGCGGTATTTCTTCCTTCAACTACACCGCTTGCTCATCATTACTTGACGTCAGATTACAGCCAAGTGATCAACCAGGAGTCACATCTACCGTCATACATGAGGGAAAATATCCCAAAATTTCTTGCAAATATTTCTAAAGGAGCACCACAAAACCTGAGACTGATTGCAGAAATACAAAAAAAAGGAAAAAAAGAGAAAATTGCAAAAGCAATTGTGAGAGCTTGGAGATTGTTCAACAGGGAACACAGAGTTTATTTCAGGGCAGCTTGGGAGGCGTTTTGGTGCAACCCATTGGCAACGTGACCAGGCCCGGGGAGAAAGATGTTATCAGCTCTGATATCAAGGCAGAAAACTAGACAGAGCAGCTCCTCATCCTCGTTATCCTAAATTAACAGGCGGGTTTATTGATCTTCTGGACCTCTGCAGTTTAAAAACACTCAGGTCAATTAATCAGTCGATTAAAACTAAAGTGAAAAGAAAAAACGGTAAAGTAACTAGAACAAGACTGGAAACATTTATGGTTTAGCTCATATGAGAGAATATAAATGCCAATCGAGTTCCATTATCACGAGGTCAACATGACATGTAAAAGCACTAATGGGACGTTAGAGAGATAAATGAAAACAGGAAAGGGAGCGAAGTGCATGAGCTCATACTCCTCTACAGGGCAGCCAAGGAGTGACTCATTGCAGGGATGAAAGACGAGATCCTGCTTCTCTTGCCTGCTCACAAAAGTGCACACACATCTGAAAAGCCACAGTAGATATTTCACTCTGTTCGGATTCGCACGTCGGTGTGAGGCTTTAAACGCTGCACGCATTTTCAAATCTCAGCAGCAGAGAGTGTGACCGTTACACCGCACACGCATGTTTCAAATCCCACCTGATCCTCTTGTTATGCCTTTCATGTGCTGTCGTGAAGTGAGTCACGGCTTTGGCAGACATGACCCAATATACACTAATCCTTCATGACCTGCTGAAGCTCTCCTCCCGCTGGCTTCTCGAGCAGCTACTCCCCCACAATGGATTCAACCCACGTCCAAAATGGAGGCTCGGCCGTGTGGGATCGCCCAGAGTTCCTGGATTCCTACGACTGTTTTGGATTTCCATGTTACAACCGGAGCTGACACGATTAATCGGATGACTCGTGACTAAACAACTGTTCAAACAATAGCCAAATACTTTAGTAATCGATCAATCGGCCTTTACACCTCTAAACCTCTACACTTGAGGCCGTGCGTATAATTCTGACCCCATATGGATTAGAGAGAAATCAAAAAATAAATTCAGACTTGTTAATATGTTTCTAAAAGAAAGACTCGAACAAATTGTTAAAAGCCCAAAGCTAATGACATTTCTGGCCACAACAGGCTCTTCTAACTGACACTGTAAAGAATTCCTGTGTGCTTTCTTAGCAAAGTAGGTTGAAACAAAAGAATAGAGGAAGTTTCCAGTTTTCGAAACAAAAGTGCAGCAGTGGAATGTGCATCTTTCCAGCAGCTTTGTTCTTTTGTCACTTCAGTGGAAAGTAGAGGTTTTACATTTTGGGAAAGACGAGGCAATCTGAGCTTACGATGCGTTTTTAGCAGCAGGAAAGCATGGGCAGAAAGTGTATTTTTATAGATTCTCCAATAAACATAAAAGAAACATACTTTCAATTTATTTCATGCGGAAAAATGAGAAAATGATGAAATCAGCTGAATAAGGTTTAGTCTGGCCTTCAGCCTTACAGAAAGCAGATGATTCTGTTTTAGAGAACTGTTCCTGGAACTGGCAGATACGTTAAGCAAACGATAGATAAATGATTTTAAATGCCGGACAGCTTTCCCTCTCAGTTTGGTTTTAGTCACAAGTACATTTAAAAACACTGCAGCTGCTCCCACTGACTCCCTTCCCTATTGTGAAGACTCCAGCATGAGTCACTTCACTATAATCAATACACCTGTGTGTGGGGGACATTAGCTGTTTGCTCAAGTGATGATTTTACATAAACTAGGTGACTCATTTTCCAGTGAACTCACCCAGTCCTTGGCCAACATTTTCAGTAGCCCTGTAAAAATGTCCAAGTAAAGTTATTCGTGCAAAACCTTATGTGTTAAACTTTCTTTTCTGCTTCACATCTAGCTCAGGGAAAAAAGAAAAAAAAAAGCCTTGTTAAATCTCCCTGTTGGAGTAACTCGGGATGTTTTAATGAGAAGGATATGTTCGATGTTCCTCCGCAGGTTCTCGTTGAGCTTGGCCTCCAGCTCGGCCAGCTCCTCCTCGGCCTTCCTCATGTCCTTCTGCAGCTCCAGGCGAGACTTCCTGGTGTCATAGTAACCTCCCGTCAGCGCTCCTCTGTGGCTCACCTGGTCTCCTATTTACAAAAACACGACAGGTGAAGCATAAAGCGTGGCTCGCACAATTTTAAGCATTATGAGACGTCGCAGCAAAGGTTGGCCCACCCTCTAGAGTTATACAGTCCATGGTGAAAGCTCGGGCCAGCTGGGTGGAAACCTCCATGCTGCGACAAATCAGCGTCTTCCCAAACACGTGCTTAAAGGCCTTGTCAAAGTTTGGACTGTAGCGCAGCTTGCTGATCATCGGGATGGCGTCCTGAAGACGGAGAGGTAGGAACATGAACACACAGAGACTCTTATTATGAACAAAAATGTCGGAGTGCAGAGAAAAAAAAAGACCTGTTTTAGCAGAAACTGCGTTGAAGCTGGAATATGTAACTTTCTTTTGTAACATTTTTTTTTTTAAATTGTCACTACTTCCTGACGGTATAACATGAGACAATCAGTGAAAAGGGTAAAAATGTAGCATTTCTGCTTTCTCTCAGGGGTCCCAGTGCCATCTGCAGAAATACACCGCTCAGTCAGAAACAACCAATCAGAGCCAGGAGGAGGGTGTTGTCAATCATGCACGTGTACACGCTGCTCTTACACTACTGCTTGGTCTATGCTAAGCTACAGAAAGTCCCCAGCAACTTAGCCTGCCGAGAATGCTCAGGCTAGTTAGCATAGCCACTAACGAAAGCAGACACAGTTTTCATGTAACTTTAAGTTGATTCTCAACCATTAGCACATTGAGCAGCATGTACACAAGTATGACTGACAGCACCAAGCTCTTCATAGATTTTGTAGCGCCGTGTGATTTTTTTTGTCTGATTATTCATGTCATATTATCTTGTCACACTTTTACTGAATATGTAATAAAAAAATAAAAACAAAAATAAACATTCTTGTAAAAGTCAAGATACTGCAGCTTTAACAGATGGAGATAAAGTGAGGCTCTTACATTGGTTTCTGGGTAGGCGGTGTCTCTGACGTCCAGCTTGCTGAGTGGAAGGAACGTCACTTCTCCAGGTAAGTTCATTTTGTTAAACTCCATGAGGATTTTTGTGCTCACTTCGTCCGTTTCCACAATGTGGTAAAACAGTCTGGAAGATACGAGTTGATAGTTTTACTAAAACGCCTGACTAAATTATATCTGTCAATAAAAAAAAGTTCAAATACATAAAAGAAACCATTTCAAAATAATCCAAAAAGATTCAGATGACACTTCTTGTTCTAATGGTTATGACAATTTATTGGAAACAGAGGAAGAAATGAATGCAAATTTATTTGAGTGTATACTTTATTAACATTTCAAAACATTTCCTACCGTTTACAAAATTAGTAAAAAGATTAGAAATGCGACAGAACATGCTACATTTCCGAAAAATGAAATAGTTTTATGTAGTCATCAATGTTTCTTTCATAATCAAAAAGCTGAAATCGGAGTAGTCAAAGCATGAGGTGGCTAATCCTGGGATCATCCACCTCAGCAAGTTACGAGAAATATTTACCTCTTTGTTTCCTCCGAGCTCTAACAGAACATGATTGTTATCTAGAGCAGGTCACAGGAGGTTTACATGCAATCAACAACTCATTTGATTTTTATACACTTTGCATAAAATGTAAGGAGAGTTTTTGTTTGGCGGATTATCGCTTCGTTGTGAAAATGCTGCTTGGCAACACATCTTGTACCCTGGAAAAGCCGATTATATCCTTTCAAACGGTGCCGTGGTTTTCAAGGCAACGCGTGCAAACGCCGCTCTGCAGCTCGACACGCCGACGTCCGTCTTCTCATTTAAACGGACATAAACAGTTGTTCTAATTACTGCCAAGAGGCACCGTTAAAAAGAAGTGATCAAACACTAAATGTATTATTTTTTATGCTTGGAACAGACAATCGCATCAAAGAGACGCTAAATGTCAAGCTCTTCCTTTTGATTTATTCTGTGAATGAGGAAGGCTGCGCTTCTACAACACGCCAGCTGTTTATAAGGGTTTAGCTTCGTCGCACTGAGTGTAAACTGGGAGTATATTGGGAAACACACCAGCAAACACAAACTCTGCGTCAGTTCTCCATTTGCTGCTGATTTTATTGACATTATGTGAACTAGTAAAAGGTAATTTTCACATTAACCAGCTTGTTAACACCCCTACTCGTTAACGCTATGACGAATCCTTTAGATCAAAGGTACTGAAAATGAGGCCACTTTGCTCAATTTAAAAATAGATTAGATAAATTAGGACAAAACTACAACTTTTAAATTAAAATCTACTTACAAAAATACTTGATGCAACACAAAGGGATCAGGTTTTACCAGCTTTCTGGTTTCTTCTTGTTATTATAGCAACTAGAACCACGTCTACTCATTGACTCCATCTTTTAAGCAGCCAAATCTGCTTTCTGCTGCTGCATTAACACTTGGCTAAGTACGCCAAACGTTGTTTCAAATGAAAACTGACCTACATGAGAAATTACAAAATATCTTTACATTTTCTTAAAGTCAAGCCCAAAGTAATGAGCAAACTGAACACCTTTCAATTAACAAGTACAGTGTGCAAAAAACATTTGAATTGTTGAATCTACGAACCTGTTCCCACACACACAAAAAAGAATCTGATTACTTTATTTGTTTGATTAAAATAGTTTGTGCTTAGTTTACTATTGAGTGGATTGAAAAAAAAAATTCAATTTTGGCTAGTTTAGTTTTTATAAATTATATTATTTAATCAAGGAGAACTATTGAGTTGATTTTTGGCCCATGTGACAAAAAGTTTCCAAACCCTTGCTTAAGATGTAAGGATTTCAGGCTGGGCATTTTGTAAGAGAGAAGAAAAAAAGCATTTCTCACCTTGTCCCTGCTGTCACTTCTACGCAGGTGTAAAAAGCTGGCTCACACTCAAAATTATTCATGACAATGCCATGGTAACCACTGATGACATGCTGGTTAATCCCCTTCCTCCTAAAATGCTCCAAAACTTTGTTTATGCTGTCGATACCGTTCAGAATGGCCTGCAGGAGCAAGAGGAGCAAAGATTAAAGACGTACGAAAGGTTTCAAAACACAAAAAAGTTGACGTAACAAATAAATTTAACATCGATAAACACCAAAAGTACTTCACAGCAATTGTTTTCGTGCATCTGGCACCAGAAACGCCTGCAACGTGGAGTGAGGCCGCGACGAAAACAGATAAAGAAAATGTCAATTTCAATATAGAGGGGAACAAAAACAGCTAATCTACACCGCTAGAGAGAAGGGGGGCAGAAAAGGGCGAGTCCATCAAACACAGGAAACAGACTGAATCAGCTGGGACAAAAACAAGAAAATAAATAAATGTATGACATTTGTCCGCGAAGCTGCAAGCGGCCTCCTTTCATCTCGGCTGATATTATTCAGAGGTGATATTTGATTGATGCGTGAGCCCAGAAGGAGCGGCTGGATGAGGCAGAGACGAGTGAGTCACATGTAAATTTAGCGAGCCGTCATAAGGTGCGACCGTTTCGGCAGATGAATGATTTCGCCTGACATACCTATCCTGACAAGCGGGCTGAGTCACAAAGTGAATTCTTGGCGGCGTTCAGCTGGGCTCGCCGAAGCACTTTACTTGCTAATTTCTTACTCTTCTCTAGTAAGTGAATATGTGGACAGATTACTCGGAATAGATTTGCAGCGTGACAATGGCTAAACGTGCGAATGCAAGTGGCCTGGTAGAAAACGAGTTTCTCTCCTCCTCGTCTGCAGGCTGTGTTGGTCGTCCTGGTTTTCTGTTACGCAAGTCAGCGATTGCAAAGTCCCGCAGAGAGACACAGACCTTGCCTGTCGCCGCTCGGAGGAGCTGCTGTTTCTTCTCCAGATCCTCTCGCTTGGCTGCCAGGGCCTGTTGCTCTGCGTTCTCCTCCCGCCACAGGTAGCTGGACGGACACACACAGTCGACTGTTATGTCGCTAGAGAGATCCGGGCCCGGCTGCGGCAGCGAGGCTCGAGAGGCAAGGCACTCGGCGAGAATTGGAAAAAAAAAAAAAAAACCACACACAGTGATTGCTGAAGATTCATGGAAAACATGATGAACGTGTGTTCGCTATGGCAGGTCTGCCCTGAGAAAAGTGTTGGAATCCAACAGTTTATTTCTATGAAACTAGAGCTGCACCCTGAGATATCATTTTACTGATCAATTATTAAGATGATTGATCAGATTAAAAAAATATGTGTATGTGCATATGTGTGGGTGTATGTGTGTGTGTTTGTTTATAATATTAAAAGGTGAAAATAAAAAACTTTTAAATGAAAAAATTATAATTAAGTTTAGTGAACATTTAGTGAACATTTGATTATGTGTACCATAGGATGCATCTGCATCAAAATGTGAAAAAGTCAGCTCTTTCTGCTTGACTAATCAGTAAAGTGTGTGACTAATTTGGTGATTAATTTTGGCTTTACTGATTAATAATTGGACAACCAAAGGTGCTTATAATGACACATTTTTTTTATTTTTACAAAATTTGAACTGGGTGGAACTAAAATGTCACTTGAGGAATATAAGATGGAACATAGTTCAAGTAAAGATTTATTTTTATCATCTTAAATGCAGAATGTATGGGTCTTCTGTACAGTTTTGGCTTAATTAGTGCTTTAAAAAGGTTTCTCTTTCATCAAATTGCCTTTTTTGTAGTCTGTAGGCTCTAGTTAATGATTAATTGTTTACTAAATTATTTGACATTATTTCAGCAATCAATTAATTGCTATTAATCGTTTCAGCCCTATATGAAGCAAAATGTTTCATATAAAAAAATTTCAATTAAAAATCTTACATTCAGCATGTCACATTTCTTTATTTTTGATATTTGTATCAGTTTATAAATTAAATCAGGACATCTTGAAGCAAAAACTGCAAATTGTTCATTTAATAAATAAAGGCTTCTTAGCTTGCCTCTTATTTACCTGGAAAAAAGCAAAGACTCAAAGCAGAGGCCGTGGGAATGAGAAAAGTTAGCAAAATATTTAGATTTTTTAAATTTATTTAATATTCTGTGTGAAATATTGCTGGATATGGGTTAAGCATCAGGCATGTTATGTTACTTCTCTAAGAAGCAGGTCTTATCAGACTATGTTTGCATTGCAGATATACAACAATATTCGATCTATGGCTTCAACCTCTGCAGAACAATTACATTTGCAGAGAATTAGCGTAGCACTACAACGAACTGCTCCATAAGAAGAATAAAAAACATCATCTGAAAGCAAGCAGTGAGTTTAGGGAGGTCTGCTGCTGGATGTGCCCAGACAGACATAAATAATTGACATTATTGACTTTTTATTTTTAAAACCAAACCAACTTCATGTTGATTCATATAGAGGCTGATGTGGAAATAGGTTCAGATTCACTTTCAGAAATCAATCACACCAAGACGAAAATTTGAAACAATTCTTACTTTCTTTCACTTTGGAGTTCATCTTTCTTGTTCTTCACTTCATAATACTTTTTGTCCAGCTCTTCAACGCGGGTCTTCACCTCATTTAAATCTTGATCAAGTTTCTAGGAGACACAAAATGAACAATGCTCACACAAATTCTCTTGTTGGGAGCTCAGACAAAAGAAATATAATTCATACTCAAGCTGATCCAAGGTACATATAGAGATGTGAAATGATTATGAGACACCACAGAAATAAGCAGCAACTTCAGTGTTCAGGTTTGAGGTCTTACGTTGTACTGCTCCAGGTTCTTCTCCTTGTTCATCTCCGTGTCCTCTAGGTCTTTGTGGATGGCTGCAATCTGCCTCTTCTTGTCATTTATGGCCTGGTCCAGCGACTTCAACTCCTTCTTGATCCACTTGTCCCTCTCCTCCTTGGAGGTGAACTGACTGCCACGGCCCTGCTTGGCATACAGGTCAGTCCTCTCCTGGGTAGCTTGAGCCAGTCTGGAGTGGGGGGAAAAAAGCTTTAGTAGTTGCCTTAAACAACAAAGACAATATCGGTCACATTAAATATTATTCAACTTCAAAAGGTGTTGGTTTGGCTTAATCTTAACGGTTTTATTTCACATGAAACTTGCTTTCCTAAGTTTCTTGTACTTAAAAACATTGCAGCCGCGCTTTCACCGAGTGCTGACTGACTCATGGCGTTCTGCTTGGTCGTCAGCTGCGTAGCGATGAGTCATCCCTACCTAGAGATGCCCCGCTCCTCCTTTTCCTTCACCATGTTGAATTTGGGTTCGGTCTCCTGGAGCTCCTTCTGCTTCTCCTCGATCTTCTCCAGCAGCTTCTGACGCTCCTTCAGCAGCCGTTTCTGCCAGAACAAACCGTTTACAGCAAGTCAAACTTCCCTCTGTTGGTAAAGTGCTTTTGCATTAATTGCTGATTATTCTTGTTCTTGGTCAAAATGGGTAAAGAAAAAAAAAAATCACCCCAGTTTTCCACTCATTTTGTCAGTATTTTAAGGGAATAATCAAAAGCTGGCAAAGCCTTTTATTTTGCTCCAGATTGGATCAATCCAAACACTGGCAGCCAGCATGAAGCTCCAAACCAAAGAAAATATATAAATAACATTTTCTTCTATGCCTGTCAGCCACTTTACACAAGACCATATGGAGAGCAATCCGCGCCAACTGTGCAGACAAAAAAAATAATAAGTCATGCCAAAAGGAATGTATAGTGGGTCTGAAGGTGATTCTGCTGATTACTCGTTTCACTTCAGCAATGCTCACATTTGGTTTTTCCCATAATAAGTTAGAAAAACAGACTTGGACTGAAATGATAAATCGGCTTAATAGTGACTAATCAATCATTGAAATAATCAACAAATTTAGCAATTATCATTAACTGAGGTATTCAAACAATAAAAGAAAAAGGCAATTTAATAAAATAGATGCATATTCAGAGCAGTAATAAAGCCAAAACTATATATATCATTTAAGTTAAAAGCACCCATCTATGTTGATACAATTCACTCAAACTCCTCAAGTGGCATGTAGTCAACTGGTTCAAATTCACTAAAGGAATTTGAAAGATTCAGCACATAGAATATAGGAAAGAAAAAAAGAAAGATTGGATGAAAACATGGATGGATGAACAGAAGCAAATGGATAAAAAAAAGTTTGGAAGGTATTAATAGTCAAACAAAACAAATGGACAAATTATGTATGACCAACTAAAAGATGGACCGGAAAACATACAGAATGGGATAGAAAATTAAGTTTAGAAATGTAAATATTTTCCATTTCATTCACACCCGGAAAACACTTGAAACAAATTCCACACTTTTCCAGAGTTTTCCAGGCTACATAGGAACCCCGGTTCAACTATTCCGTTTGCTCTTTTCTTAGCGTTTCAGCAGCTCGATACAAACATGTTGAACAGAAATTCCCGAGCAAGAAGCTGCCTTTCCAGTTAAGAACCAGTTTAAGCGAAGCGAGTGAAAACGGCCCTCCCTGCTTTCCCACAGTGGTGCGGATGAACACGAGGGGGGCTGGTGCACCGTCACGTGTTTTCTGTGACGCAGATCGGAGGCTTCCGTACCCTCTGTTCGCTGTTGCCTGCCAGCTCATCCTGCAGGTCCTTGGCCTTCAGCTCCAGCTTGGTCCTCTGCTTGATCTGCTCCTGGCGCTCCGCCGACAGTTGCTCTCTCTCCTCCTTCATGGCGGAGACCTTGGACTTGAGCTCGCGCACAACGCGCTCCGTCTCCTGCAAAAGAAAAAAGGAAAAAAAAAGGAAATGAGAACAGATTAAAATGCTGTGAGATTCGTTTTAGAGGAATTTTCACTTGTTGACTCACTAAGTGAAAATTCAGCAACAGAAGACACGATTACTGCAGACAGAATATTATTTATGTAAAACTAAACTGGTTATTTATCTCTGCACCAAAACTAAGACTAAATAAAAATCTGATCTGATATGGAATATATACCCAAGCATATGTATTTTTATATTGCCCCCCCCCCCCCCAAATATTTTTTTTCCCACACAATGAAAAGAAAAATAAGTATTTGTTTATGATCAATTTTATTCTAACAATAAAAAATGTTTATATTAAAATTGTCATGCAGTTGATTCATTGTTTCAACTAAACAAAATTTTTGTTAAGAATGTTTTTAACAAATGTCTTTCAAAAATTTGAACACCTTCAGAATATGGAGGTCTAATCCTGCCAAAAGTAAATGAGAAAAAAAAAACACTAAATACAGGACTTTAGAAAAAGAGAAATAATAAAACTGAAAAGTAAACTAATTGATAAAACACTAAGACTGGAAATAAAATGGAAAATAAAATTTGAATTTAACAGGAGAAGCACAAATGCCACATCCCGGCTCCATTTCGGGATATTTGCTCGTCTTTTAGTCCCCGATGTGTTATTCAAAATATAAATGAAATTATATTGAAAATGCTAAAACAAATATTCATGGCAAATCTCATAATCAAATAAGTTGGGAAAGATTTTATTTTCAGAAAGCAATATAGCAGTATTAATTACTTTATCAAGTCATTTATTTATTTCCACATTTACCGCCAATTTTGGCAGGATCAGTCCTTCGCGTGGACAAGATCACACAACACACACACACACACACATACACATCAGTTTATTTTTCAGCTTTACCTCTACTTTGTCCCGGGCGTCTTGCTGAGCGTCACGCAGTTGTCTGGATTTGTCTCCACAGGTCTCTCTCTTGGAGGACAACTAAAGACAGCCAAGAAATAAAAATAAAATCCACAGAATTCAAGAAACAAACAACAAAAACAAAAGGTTTCCTGCTCTACATAGTGACATTTTTCATTATTCAATGTACACATTTACACCAGTATGTCTTGGTAAAAAATGATCTTGTGTAAATTGATCACCTCATCTAGTTTGGCACGAGTTTCGTTCAGCTCCTGGTTGTAAATGGTGTACTCCAGAGCTCTCCTCATCTTGTCCCACTTCTGGTACTGAGCCAGCTCCTCCTTCTCGTCCTCCAGGGTATGCAGACGCTCCTCAATGTATTTCAGCAGCTCATTGATCTTCTCTCGTTTTCCCTCTGGGGAAAAAAACAAGCACATGAGCCGGGTTGTTGTGCAGAAATGTCAACTACAGTTTAGTTTAACAGTACATGATGTTCACTGATAATCGCTGCTGTTGCAACGGCAGTAAAAAAAAACATCTGAGAAATCAAACCAACTGTAGTAGAGCATTGTGTTCAGTTATTATCCAGATGAAAAGCTGCAAATACCAGCAACCCTCTCTCAAGAGTTGCAGGTTTATTATCGCTTTACGCTGTAGGGTCATAACTTGACATGATCCACGCCTTCTTCTTTTCAAGTTTACTAAATTACGTGTGTTTTATAGCTTGAGTTCGAAGCTTTTACCCGTTTCCTTCATGAGGGAAATACTCTCCTCCTTCCGTTCGTCGTACACTCGCGTTCCTGCAACCTCTCTCAGAAGCTTCAGTCGCTGAGAATCGGGCGCTGTGGCCATTTGGTTGATCTGCAAGAAGAATTTTAAAATCAATCAAGTGAGTCAAGTTTATTTGTTATGCACATTTCAAAAACAAGGCAGTTCAAAGTGATTTACATAATGAAAGTCATAGAAGACACAGTCAATGGCTGAAACATTACGGTCAAGCCGTCATTACGCATCAAACTGTTGGTCAGTGTTTCATTTATTATGGTACAAAAAGCAAATCTAGATAGGTGGGCTTTTAGTCTAAATTGAGAGGATGTCAGTGTTTCAGCTGTTCTACTGTTTTCTGGAAGTTTGCTCCAGATTTGTGGTTCAGCATAGAAGCTGAATGCTGCTTCTCCAGAACCAGAACCAGAAGACCTGAGAGATCTGGGAGGTTGATACAACAACAACACCAACAGATCTTTAATCTAGATTTCCAGGGATTTATAAACCAACTAAAAGATGCAACAAAGATGGAAATACCTAAAGTTAGTTTATCTCATCAAATCTGTATTCTGAGAAATGACAAAGATTACAAATCAACATTGGTTTCAGGAGGCGAGGAAAATTCTGTTGGAGCCTCCTGCTCATCTCTCATCACAGCAGCATCATTTCACACTGATGAATTTAGAAAAAAAAGAAAAAGAAAAAAAAATCATAGTTTTCTCACCTTTCCCTGCTTGACAATGTAGTACGGGTTACTGCGCGAGAAGCCGGCGCTCTCCAGAAGGTTCATGACGTCATTCTTACTGCAACGAGAAACGAGCAGGAAACTTAGGAAGGAGGCAGAGTTGGACAGTTTTCTGTGGGACTTTTTACAAGTACATGAACGGTCGAGCCGCAACAATACTCACGTCACCATCTTCTTGTCCAAGAAGTACTGGTCCTTCTTCGCACCGATGACACGGCGAAGGGAGACCTCCTCTTTGTCGATCTGGAGGGAGAGAAATTTCTCACTAGTGATGCCGACGGTCCCACATAACGGCTGATTTATGCGGCTTATACAACAGTATTATGCAACTGGGCTTGAATGCAGTTTCTAACTCAGTTCAACAAACTTTAGATTTCTACTTAACGCCGTCTCAATAAGCAACATGAATTAATCGCAATTAGCATGATCATTTCATGGACAATAGTCGTTAAAGAGATGAGAAACGCTGCAAACATCCAACCCCCAGTTGCCAAGTAATTAGTTTGAAGTTCCTGTCACTTCTGCCTGTTTTCCCTGAATAATTGAAGGATGTGCCATTTTCTTCAGTAAAATTTCATTAACCATTTAAATGATTATTGTTTCGTTTTATTTTTGAATATTTAAAATATGTTTTAAAGTTCAAGTCTTAAAATTTTCTTTAGAACCTAAAGATTTTTTTTATCTGTGAGTGGGTATACAATAAGCCATTCTTATTATTGTTGTACTATTTGAAAATGGCTGGAAATTGACATTATCATAGTTTATCGTAATCATTTTTGGGACAATTCATCACCCAGGCCTATTTCTACTATACTTAAAGAAGCAACTAGCATCATCATGACACACCTATGGAAATTTGTTACATCTTTACCCTGAGCACAATTTATCTTGTTAACGCGATACGTACAGGAGACAATCTACTACTCCAACCAATATTAAAAATAACATTAGTATCGTCAAAAAAAGATCAGTATTCACGACTCTTCAGGCATATTTATGAGCACTATAATCATTATCCAAATGACTTAAAACTTTCAAGACTTTCAGCAAAACACTGTTGAAGCCCAAATTCCCAAGCATCTTACAAAGATCAGATCAGAAATGTCACTCAGCATTATTTGTTATGCATTATCTCTGTAGTTCCAGAACTAGAAATGGCCGTGACATTTTGTGGCTCAAAAAACAATGGTTGAGAGAAAGATGACAGAGAAAATGTTAACAATTCATACCGGCAGCCGGTTGTCGGAGTTATCGAATATAATCTCCACAAAAGCTGAAATGACACGTGGACCAGTTCCTTCCTGCAGTAACAGAAGTAGAAAAACATAATAAATAATTTTAAAAAACCTCACTTTCACAATAATAATCCTGCCATTAACGTTAAAACACTTCCTTGTTTGTTTCAAGGTTGTAAAAGGTTTTTGCGTTCCCCCCCAATAGAGCAATTCAAGCTACATTCAAGAGACTGAATGTTGTTAGAGCTCACATGAAGCAGGGCCAGGCGCTGTTCAGGCCGCAGGTGGCTGAATTCATCGCTGAGCACAAACTGGATGGCTGCAAAAGACAATTGAACATTGTGGTGACTTTGCTATTGTTTTACACACGTTGGAGAAATCCAGCTGAATAAGTAAAGGCATACGTACCATAGAAAAAGTTACTTTTTCCAGATCCATTTCTGCCGACTGAAACAAAACAAAGTGGAGATATGGAAACCCTCACAGAGCTCAGTATTAGCAAAACATATTGTGATGATAGTACTGATTATTAACCCATATCTTTCAAATAAATTATTGGCAGACAGAAATTTCATAACAAAAAAGACACATTTCCATAACATGTTTCTGTTTCTATGACAGATGGCTGTTTGTTGATTATGGTGTTTCCATTACCGGTTGTCTAATAAAGAAAACATAAGAAATCAATCAAATCATTAAAGTTAATGAAGGTTTTCAAATACCAATGTGGCAAAAACTACAGGTGTAATGAATGTTTCATGGAAAATATCAAAACTTTTGATACCAAGTGATTTTATGTCTTATTTGAACCTACATACAAAGCCTATCATTTTAAGCTCTCTTATTGCTCATTTGGATGAAATCATTTGTTCTGTACATCTCTTTTGAAATTGTTAAACCTATTTGAGTTGTTTATAGAAAAGCTTAGTCAACATTGCATGCAGCAGCAGCAGCTAGCATACAATAATATACCAGTGGAAATTATATGATATGATAAACATCGCATCTCTAAATTAAAACTTCCATGCAGGATAGAAACACGATTTGAATTTTCAAAAAATGCACAAACTCACCGATCACATTGTGCTTGGGACTAAAGGGATCCACAACAGTTTGATCCCTATAACTTCTGAACCCCTGGATAATGACCTGCAGATAAACAACCACCAACAGCATCTCCTTTAGTATAACAGTAACAATGTGCAATTAGTATGCAAGTGTCGGAAAAGGCAAATTCAGAAAAGTTTCTTGCAGAATTGTCTCAGTATCTGAACTTTGTATGTGGGGATTTTTGCACCAAATACATATCCTAAAAGCGGGACTGGGCCATTTGACGCTCTTGCTAACTTCCATTCAGAGCGTTACCAGCTTTATAACAACATAATATGATGATTATAACAGGCAAAAGTACTATCGATGTTTCATTTGCATTGCAGAGTTACGTGCAATATAATGCTGGTAACCACTGGCATTAAAAATCATGCCACTAAACGTATGAAAATCTACACCAACTACTAGGTTAATGGCGTTAGCTTAGCTTCTTAACATGGAGACGTGCAGCGGTTAAAGATAAAAACAGGCCACACCAACACCTAACTTTACAGGAAAAAAACTTGACTTTAACTGCATTTTCAGAATCTTTATATGGTTTTATAAAACTATTAGCATATTACGGGTGAAATCTTCACAGCGTTTACTTTAGCTTTAGCATACCGTTAAGCTCCTGGTTATAGATTAGTTAGGCTCCACCATGCAGTAGCCCGGTGGATAGCTTACCTGTTTAATATACATGGCTGCCTAAACAGGACGTCCCCTGGATCACACCTGGAGAATAATATCCTCCACACGCTAAATAAAACAGCCCGAGAAATTAGGAACAATAGAACAACTGCTGCATATAAAAAAAAATAATGATGGAGTGTATGCTAACAGAGAATAACGTGGAAAATGGCGGCGGGGGCGGGATAGAGCGGCTCGTACCATTAGGTGAAAACAGGGTCTTCGTAGCTCAAAAAACACGAATATTTTGAAAAATCTTACTCTTAAAGTCTATGATCTTCTATTGAAGTATTAAAATGTTAACTATGGCACAGTCGTATCTAAATTGGCTCCAAAATGGTTTATTGGTATTCACATCCCCTTCCTTAATCAGTTGGTACAGTCCGACTCTTCTCCTCTGGGCGCCAAACAAAATTATTACAGTTCTTCCTTTCTCTGCTGTTTCATCTGATCCAGGTGCTTAGAGCGAGGTGTATTTAGGAGTTTCATCAATAGGTTATCTAAATTCATAAAGAAGGGTGATTTTTAGCGCCATTTAAAAATAAAACATCGAAGCCTATGGGACCATTCGTTTCATATCACGGATAATTTATGTTTTCAGAACTTGAATTATAAGATTTGTCACAAGAAAGATTATGTACCACAGTTCAGAGAAGATGTCTGAAAACATTTATTGCAACCAGACCTGTGACTTTGTCTGCTTATTTGGTCATTTAAAGAATGACCAAATATTTTATCTATGCATTTAGTTTTTTTGTTTAAGCTGAAATTTTGTTTAAGCTGAAATTTCCGAAATTTCAGCTTAAATTTCGGAAATTTGTCCCATAAATTTCAGATTTATGGGACAACAAAAAGATGTCCCATAAATCAAAATGTTAATGACAGAGGTTTCTCAGCAGCCCCAACCTTAAAATCCAAAATGGCTGCCTTAAAACCTTGTGGTAGTTGAAGTAAAATGTTTTTTTTTGTATGTCCAGTAGAGTTATATATAAACGATTTGTACATTAAACAATTATCCTAGTTGTTGAGATAATAAACAAACAGCAAATTTTTGATGAACACATAGTATTTCTATTTCCAAACATGGTTCTGCTTAGTGTTCAAATGTATTAATTGGAAACAAATATATTATCCCTAGATTGTATTGATAATCACAGCCTGACTCCAACAAGAAACAAATCACACAAATTTCCTGGCATGCAATTAGAAAATGCTCAATTTGTGTTTTAGGTCATTTTTTGATACAGGAGGCGACTTCTAACAATAAAAATTCAGTATTGAAAAAAAAACATTTTGAGACTCTAGTCATTCCTAAATAAGAAACAGTAAAACAGGGATTTCTGAAAATAATATATTTTTTCTTTGATTTATATTTGCAGATAATAAAATGTAGCATGTCATATGTCAAAACAAAATGAAGTCACATTTTAATTCTGTCTTATTTCAATTTTCTTTCTCAGAAGTGTCCTTTTGGTGGAACTCATTAGGCCATGCTGCAGGGCTTTGATCATGATGCAACATCACGATAATTGTGGATAACAAGAATACATTTTGGCTATCTGTGATTTGTTCTCATCTTAATTTATAAATATGTGGCTTGTGTAACTACCACAATTTGGGAAGACTTGGGGTCTGACTTTTATTCAGAAATATGAGACTTATCTGGGCTCAAAGTCACTGCAGGTGTCACTGTTGCTTCTCCTTTTAGCACATCTTGTGGCCATAATTGATCATCGGGTTTTACTTCTTGCTTCAAATACATAAAAATTACAACATGACAACGTTTCAGTGGTGAAAACATTTATTAAACACATTTCATTTCCTACATTATTGAAAAAAAACCCAGACCATTGTTTTTAAATAAATTAGGTTTAAATGCCTAACTGTAATTGTGAATAGGCAAGTGAATCACAATATTAACCTAAGGCATGTATATTGCAGTTAATCACTGTGCTGTGTTGTTTCATCATCGCAGCTCAAAAGACGGGAAAACCTTTCGACTGAACACAGTTCTTTGTTGTTTCTCTTCGCTGTGTCTCTTGCTGATTTCCGCTGCGTCTACCCGCTCTGCTGGTTTCAACATCAGGCACGCAGAAAGCATTGATTTTTAAAATTTCAAGTAATACTACCAAGCAATCGTAGTTCTTTTTCTTTAAGGCAGTGCAGTTATTGGGCTCAGTTTCAATGGTTGGTGTACTGGGGACTGCAGGCAAGAGGTAGGGAAGGTAAACATGGATGGCTCAAAGTTTTTGCTGTTGAAAGTGGCGGAGAAGTCATTGGCAAAAAATGAGGCTGACTCTGTGACGCACGGAGTGGCCGGTTCGGGCGTGGCAGCCATGGCCGGGGCGTTGGACAAGACCTCGGACTCGAACTGCAGCAGCTGGCCCATGAAGCTGAAGTTTGGCGAAATGACGGAGCGCCGCTGCTTGATGACCTCGAAGGCTTCGTTGAGCCTCAGTTTCTGGGTCCTCATGATGTACGCCATGCAGATGGTGGGCGAGCGTGAGATGCCTGCTTCGCAGTGTACCAGTACGTTCCCTCCCGATTGCTTCACTTGATCTAAAGAGGAAAGAAAGGAAGAAATCTTTGTTGAAATCAGTATCACAGTTTAGCTGCATAATCATCACATTTCTTCTCAACACGCTACATATCCAAAGTTACTCTGGTCAATCAAAGACACCAGCCTTCGTGGTGCAAGGAGACAAAAGACACCAGCCTTGTGTTAGTCACAAAGCACACCAGCTCCTGCACCTATGTGGTGGCGCTGCATTCAGCCTCCATACTCGCAAATGTGTGTCCTATGCGTGCTGCGCTCCTACAGGTTTTACCGGTATATCCTACACCTCCACACGTATCTGCTTTCACCTATCTCTCTAAATGTCCCTTCTTAAATGCTTCAAGAATTCTTAGAAATTCTCCAAACACCTACAGGTCTGTACTTTCATTCGGCTTGTGTGCAAGTCTGATCTACCCACGGCTGCAGACAGCAGTTTCATTAGCCACTGTGCACACCTACACGTCTCTCTGCATCACAGGAACTACGAGGGCCATTCTATCCGTTCCAGAGAGCACCTCTTGCTAAGAGAGCGACACCAACCTGAATTGAGCTGGACAGGATCCGTGGGTGTTTTAATGACCGAAGTTTGCTCTGAATTAACAGGACATACTTCAGTGGGTCAGCAATATTCATTATCTTCCCCCATCTCACTGTTACATAAGTTAGACACATTTGGGATTTGCTGATTGATTTTAATTTAAGACCAACAGCTGTGATTATTTGTGTACCCTGCATGTCTAATGGCTGATGAATTTCGGAAGCTGCGTTTGAATGTAGGCTAAACCTGCTCCCGGGGACACTATTGATGCCTTATGTAACAACCAGGCTTACTCAGAACCACGTCCCCAAACAATACACGGTACTGATAATACAGGTCAGGCTAGCTGCTTGTGGATGAGCTGTGTCTTTGGTTATGCCAAGCTATAAATATCCTATTGTGTATTACCTTTGCTATTGCCGTTATGCAGCAGCCCCATTACCTGTCCTACATGCCGTCCTTCCCTCTGTTACAGATTTCGCTGCCCTGATGGCCTCGGGGCCATCAGTAATTTCCATCTCGTACGGAAACAAAAACCCTCTCTTACTGTGCATTAGTCACCCAGTATTTACCCTCCACCCACTCATCACAAATAATAGCTTGTTGTGCTGTGTGTCTCAGTCAGCCTACAAATTCTGACCCCATTGCTGCGGTTCACCTAGTTGTCACACTGACTGACCACACCCGGCAATGCAGGGATTTGGCCGCTGCGCTGATGACGGCATTGGAGAGCCGTCTATGCGTTAAGACGGAGGAGGAGGGAAGGAGATCAGAAGGGTATAAGGGTAGAGAGGAAATCCTGACTGACAGAAGTCTGGCTGGGTTATATCGGTGAGGGATTGAAGGCTTGTGATTACGATAAACTGATTACCGCTGGATTTCTCAAAGCTTTCTAGTTGTGAATGGCAGCAGGCTTGAGATAGAGGGAGACTTATTTCAAGATGCTTTTCAAAAATAGCAATGCCTATGTATAGGCATAGAAGTTTTTTGTATCTCAGCCTAGGTATTTTTAAGATTTGAATATTGTGGCCGTTAAACCTGTACATCGTCCTAACTTAGCATCCTTGCAGACTTGAGGGATTAAAGTATTTTAAGTACCAAGACTTTTGTCATAAAAATATCCAGCCACTCACCAATGAATTCTATTGCCTCCTGAAAGTGTGAGCTAATGTCGGCCATGGGGCTATCCTCCACCGGGATCCACTTGTAGTCATAGTGGCCCCTGGTCGGATGCAGGTCCCGACGCGACACGTTGAGCAAGGCTGTGATGTGAAGGTCGCTGAGATAGTCCTGTCTAGAAGCGTGGTAGGCACTGCCGAGGTAGAGGAAAGGCAGGATCTCTACGGGTTTACCCTAGAGCGCAGAGAAAACAGAAGCATAAGTCAGGTGTTAATAGGCAAGAACACACAACCTCTCAGAGAAGACAAAACGTCCACCGCCAGGCTTGATCCATCAGCTTTTACCCACCCCACACCATGAGAAAATGTGCATTGTGTAAAAAAAAAAGTGTGGTGGAAAATGGAGGAATGGAGCCATTAAGGGCAGTAGTACCTAACAACGTGTCAGTCAGAGAGACACAGGAGGTCATTCAGATCTGAGGCTTTCTCAGGCTTTCTATTTATAGTACACATGACTGAGGAAAGGTTGCAGATGAAAGCCTCAGTGAGAGGTTGCGCTTCTCTCTTTTTTTTGCAGTACATATAAAGAACTGAGGAGCACTGAAGGTCAGGGAATATCGTGATGTGGCTTTGATGTCAAATATAAGCCTCTCTGATACCAGCGTGGTTCTGCGTGTGCCATATATATATATAAAAAAACCTGACAGTTTGCAGCTGTGTGGGAGTGGAGGGGTGTTTCCATACCTGATCATAATCTGGTTTGCGGTGAGAAAGCTTCTCGTTGTGGCTGCTGACTTTTTTCTCAGTTTCAGTTCCGCTCTGGTCAATGGTTTTCACCTCAGTGCAAAGTTCAGGGTATTGAGAGTAGAAGTTTTCGTATCCTCCTGAGCGAGCAACACATACACACACACACACACACACAGAGAGAGAGAGAGAGATGTCATGGATATGCATTTTTAGAAAAGAAGCTTAGAATAATTACACCACCTCTAGCCTACTAACGCCTTCACACAAGAACGCACTTCTTGTGAAATGCCAGCGTTTATGAAACAGTCTTAGCGCGGGATTTGAGAGTTGATAACCTGATTATAGACGCGTAATTAATTACAGGAGCCCTCACTAAGGGGACCGGCTCACTAAGGGGACCGGTAATCCGTTTATAGGCCAGCATCCTGACAGACGGAGATGGATGCGCTTCCCAACACATTGCCACGACCCCAGATGAACCTATTAGACTTGAATATGTAGTAAATATAAGCGCTCCGATGAAGGAACCGAGCTTGGTTCGACATCTTTACCGCCAACGAAAGTCGCTGCAGCATCAAGCTGCGTCTCTCCGGCACTGACTCATCCGCTGTACTGACGTACGCAGGACATTCATTTCTCCAATAAGAGAGAGAAAAATAGCTTCGATGAAGCGATGAAGAGATGGAGATGCTACCAAAGTGTTGGTCAACAATTTAAAAAAAGAAGAAGCCATTTTAAGGGTGAATCGCGAAGGCTATTTTGTCAGACTGCATGTATCCAATTATGACAAATATAA
This sequence comes from Micropoecilia bifurca, assembly GCA_903067075.1. Taxonomy (NCBI): domain Eukaryota; kingdom Metazoa; phylum Chordata; class Actinopteri; order Cyprinodontiformes; family Poeciliidae; genus Micropoecilia; species Micropoecilia bifurca. Next base: position 13,711 of record CAEGAF010083563.1, on the reverse strand, counting down.
TATAATATAATATAAAGTCAATCAAATCTGTCATATTTGGATATTTATATCATATCCTTGTTACTTTATTAATGGTTACGACTATCAGTCTGAAACAGGGAACAAAACCATGTAATATGAGAAAAAAATTCATTCAAATTCTCAATTTGGATTTCATGAATTCAGTTAATAATTAACAAAACTGAACCAAAAACAAACTGGTATATAATAATAATAACAATAATAATAATAATAATAACAATAATAATAATAATAATAATAATAATAATAATAATAATAATAATAATAATAATAATACCTTTCAAGAAGCAGATGCTTGTCCCGCTCGCCAAATGCGACAGGGTGTTTATTACTATTTGTGCTACACTGTCCTTTTTCAGCTTCTGCCAGTGGGACGTCCGGTCATCGAGAGCCACGATCGCCGATATGCTCCCTTCCCGGAGCCGAAACAGGGCTCTCTCGTCCGGGATGACGAACTGCAGAGGCACCGGCCCTCCCCGGGACCTCCGGACCACCAGAGAGTTGAGATTGACGTTGACGGACCCTTTAATACTGGAGTTCGTGAATGAAAAATAGGGTCGACAGTCCACAATGAGGCAGCTCCCGCACTCCTTCCTGATGATCTTCTTTAGACGCCGGCAGTCGATGCTGGAGACCTTCATTTTCTTGTTGTTGTTGTTGTTGTTGTTATTGCCTTAAACAACTGAGCTGGATGCGAAAGCGGGGCGAGCAGCGAGCCCAGTGCGAGTCTGTGCCTACATTTCCTCCAAGGGGATTCCGGCCGATCGGTTTTATGTGAATGGGACCTCCGGTGAGTGACGTCGAGAACCATATATGGACACCGGCGCTGGTGTGTTCGCAGGAAAAAACCCGCCCACGTCCGTGACTCGGCTGTGACTCCGCCCGTGGGCTCTCTGGTAAATAATAAGAAACCCTGTACAGAAACTACTACTGATCCAGCCATTACTCACTCCCCACCTCTTCGTCCCTCCGTAAGATGCTCCACCAGCCTTTTCATGCAGCCGGTGCTGAATGCTTTTCGACGTCGCAACGCCAGGGTTTCTAAAGAAGGCCGCCGTCACACCGTCTCAGTTATTGCATAACAAAAGCCTTTGAGGTGTTTTGCATGTTGCGAGGTTTTTGCAAGAACACAACAAACGATGCAACATCATGCATACGTGTGTTGCCTTAAGAGAAATATTTTCTGGACACACCGGATCCAAAAAAAGTGTGCATTTTGCAACTGCTAGACTTGAAGTTACTGTGATTTAAAACAAAAAAAGTGATTATGATAAATTATTTCAGAAGCCCTGTCTACCCTCAGCAGAAAATTGTAAAATGATAACTTCACAGCAAAGTGTGAAAATGTTGTGCAGCTTTTGCTCCAAAAACCTAACATTAGCTGGAATGAAGCTGCTCTATCTTCAAAGTCTTCAAGTACTAGTATCATTTGTTTTTCTGATATTCACTACTGATCTCAAAGGGAATTTAAATAGATACATTAGTTCAATAAAGCCATAATTTGGATCAAAATATTTAATTATGCAAAGATTTACCACAAAAGAAGGGTACAAAAATAAAATAATCCACTGCAGCACAGTAAAAATTGTCATCAGCAATGTTGACATTGCATAACATTTATGTTTCTCTAAGATTATTCAAAAGGCTAGGCTGAAACTAATCAGCGACACTGCAAAGAGGCTAACAACAACACTGACAAAGCTGCAGGAGTTTCTGGTAAGGGCTAGTCATGTTTTACATGAGACAAAAAGCTCCTGTAGTTTTCTGGGTCAGGACTGAGAAGAACTGATTAAAAAACAAAAAACAAAAGAAGCTTTAGCTCCCAATGAAAAACTTTGGGCCTGTTTAAAACATTCTCAAATCTCTGGGAGAATGTGTTAAGGTCTTTTAAAACTAACCAAAACAGACAAAAAAAAAAACAAAACTGGGTCATATTTTCAAAGCATAGATTTTGAAATCTGTACATGTCACCGTTAATAGTGAAATGTGTCCAGTACCGATACCGGCTGAGGAGGAAGCGAGTGATCCAAAAGAAAGATAAAAAACCAGATTACGGTTTGCAAATTTATACTGTGACAAATACCTTCACTTTTGGAGACATGTTCTGTGGTCTGGTGACGCTAAAGTGAAACTGTTTGACCTTAATGACCGCTGTTACATTTGGAGGAAAATGGGAATGGAGGTAAATCTGCTAACACCATCCAAGCTGTCAAATATGGGGGGTGGCAGCATTATGTTGTGGGGTTTTTTCCACTGAATGAAGAACATGAAATAGATGGCATCATGAGAAAAAAATATATATGTGAAGCGACATCTAAAGACATCATTCAGGAAGTGACATAAGAGTCACAAATGGGTCTTCTGACTGTGTGTCCAAATAAACAAAAGAATGGCGTCGCTAGAGGAAAATCAGTGTTCAGGTATGTTCTAGTCAGAGTCCAGTGGGCTGTCGATAACTCACCACTTCACAGTGTGGAAAACTACTGCAAGATAGAGAGAGTGTGAAAATATTACCAAGTCAAGATGTGGGATGTTCATAAACATCGACTGACTCCTCTAAGACTGAATACCGTTTCTGAATCAAAAGGTGCTGTTACAACTTGTTAGCTTGAAATTGTGGACACTTTAATATTTTTCTCCTTATGAGTATTTTCAGTTTTAATTTAAAGTATATAAACCACCTTTGAGGTGGAACGTTTCTTTTTTTTAAATTATATCATTTCCTTTTCAATTGTGGTCACGTTTGTAGATAGTTGTATTCAATTATACGTAAGATTTACTTTACTTAATTTATATTTACTTTTTAGAGTTAATATTACACTGCTTGTATCCAAAACTACAAACATATGAAATGGAGAAGGGGGGAAATGACCAGCACATGTGGAACTGCACAACTTCTGATTTTATTTGTGGCACTTCCTTTTTCTGAATGCATAAAATGGAGAAAGGAACAATGTTAGCTTGGTCACTCGGCATACAAATTAGCATGGTGTTTTCCATTTTCCTCAGAAGGTGGAATATGAATATTGAAACAGCATCAGAGCCAAACTAATGCTGTTTATAGCTGCCTGTCAAACAAAGCAGTCAAATTTTGTAATCGTTGTGGTCAGGCGCCAGGCTCACAAGGCTGTCTAATATCTTCAAAAACGATCAGAGTCGCCATTATTTTTCAATTTAAAACTGAGCCTGATTGACATTATATCAGCTTTGAGCCTTATTGTACAAGAAACAATATTGGTACAGAAACCACAGGTTGTCTAAAGCCTAATTTAGTTCTTTTTTCTTTTTTGCAGGCAGAATCATTTTCAATTGATTAATTATCTCAAAGTGAGCCACAGCCTACGGGGGAACAACAGGACAATCGACTGGAGATTGGCAAGAACAGAAAGCTTAAAATTTGGTACAATTGTTCTTGGATTAAGGAACAGTTGAGTGAGGAAAACTTGTGGCGCTGAGAAAAAATGACAAACGTGAGGAGACCAGGTGAAACATCGGAAACGGACCACAACAACCCAACATCATGAAATAGGAATCTACTCGAAACACGGAACTACACGCTTCAGGCAACGGACTTCCTGTCTAACAAATAACACTGGCAGCTAAAATGATAAACAATCCACTCCAGACCCTAACAGTAGCCGCGACTTCTTTGGCCCTGAAAATTCTCAGGAGTTTATATATGTGTTAAGGGCTTATGAATAATCCTCCATGTGGGCTGGTCAGGAATGTAGCTGAGTTTCAGGAAGAGATCAGGCAAAGTAGTTGACAAAAGCAACCTCTAACTTCCGCCCGGTCCCACGTATAGCCCAGTGAACCAGCATGACTTCTCTCCAGCATCTCTCAGCCTGTAAGCCTAATCCCCAAAATGAATTAATAAGCTTAAACGTCACTCGACCTGCCCGCACACGACAAGAAATCAATCCTGACACACGGCCCAGGACTCTGTTTGGGTTCAGTTGGCATTTGGATCTAAATATGGATGCCCACAGAGACTGCAGACCTTACATCAGCAGAAACTGGTCTGAACTTGTAATACTTGAAAAAAATTCCTGACATCCTGTTTGGGGGTGGGGACGGTAAGTTCTGAAATGCTGAGAAGTATTCCCAAAATGAGGAGGGTAGATTATACAGGGGTTTTTTATTCTCAGTCTGACATTAAAAAGACGTAACATTTCCTGTTTTATCTTGATCATTTCTAATTGGTGTATTCAATAATAAAGAGACAAACAGATGTTTGGAGGGTTTTTAATTTACTTTCTTCAAATATAGACGTTTGGATGAAAAAGATTATGTCTATCAGCATATGGAAATGCACAAATGATGATGTAATTGCTTTTGGTAGGTTAATTCATGATATTTGAGTTAAATAAAGGAACTCATGTGGACATAGTTGACTCTTCAAACATACTGTGTCCGTCTGTGATATCATGAAAAAAACAACAAAACACACCAGGAAGAAAATTACGGACCTCCACTGATGTGCAGTTCACCCGTTACACTGAGAGGTGTGGTGTGGAACGAAAACTCAGCAAAGTTGGCTGTACCAAGAACAAAGGTGATGTATTAGGCCTCCTTCAGCACAGCATAATTCACCCACAAGACAAAATGGCATCTTTTCCAGGAGTCTCTTAGCTTTCAGTCTCTTAGCTTTCAGTCTCTCTAGCGTCAACCAGCAGTCTCTTTATATTCTTTTGTCCCCACCTTCTCAATTAACTGCCCAGCCATTCAAACTCAGGCAAACATGGCTCCTTCTATAAAAGAGCTGTGTTTGAGGCGAGCTTCCTCCCTAGTAGGTTTGAAGATGGCCGCTACAAGGACACACCCAAAAAGGTAACAAACATTTCACAAACAAAAGGTTCACATATACACATTCTAGAACTTAAACGTTACAGAAAATCTTATTGCTTCTTAACAACCCCATATGTGAATTAACCCAAGAACAAAAACAAAAGACCATAAAAAAACGCTAGGTCAGAGTGCTACTATCCACAGAAAAACAAGTCTTTTTTGGTCATGGGCTGAAAGGCCGCTCGACTTGGAAGAAGCCATTACTCCAAAATCAACACAAACACACTAGATTAATGTTTGGAAAGTCACACAAGGACATAACCTTTTGGTCTGACAAAACTAATCACCAACATCACAGTTGGACAACAAAGAGGGAAGCTTTCAATCCTCAGAAAACATGCATCAAACCCTTACAGTGTCTATAAAAAAAGCATTTACCCTTTGTATGCTTTATAGATTTGGCAATCAGTCAAGATCAACAAAATCTAGTGGGGCGGGTGTATTAATTTACAAAAAAATCCCTTTAATGTCAAAGTGAAAACTGTCGTCTACAAAATTACCCTAAACATACTGCCAAGTTAGTTAAAGTGGCCGTCTCAAAAACCCTGATCTAAACTTTTAGGCAATTTGTAGGATTTGTAGTGGAAAAGTTACATTAGCAAGCAGCCATTAAAATTCTGGCAAATTATTGTGAGAATGTTGTGAAAGAATACATAAATATGTTTCCTAACTCTACAAAATACAAAAAGGATGTTTTGAAGCCTCTGTAAAAATATGTATTTCTTATGCAGTGTACATAAGTATTCAGTTCCACCTGTACTTTACATCTTTTGCAGTTTTTTGTGCCATAAAGATGCTAAACATTTTTGTTCCTAGGTGCATAACATTAGTGTTTGTCATTGCAGACCCAAAAGATAAATGTCTCATAAAAAGACAAAAAAATAATTCTATATTACATGTGACATTTATTTTAAATAATTGCAGCAGATGTCCATTTACATGTCTTAAGAGGTAAAAAAAAGAGAAAAAAGCCAAAAGATAAGATTTTCAGCAAATCTATAGGAGAAAGATTTTTTTCAATTTAAGTGTGCAATTCTGCAGATGCTTTAGCAAAATTATTAATTATTTTCTCCTTCCACTCACCGCTGACCTAGTAAATCCATACAAAAACAGCCCATGTAATTCATCTGAAAAACTCCGTGGGCAACGCACTCAACAAGTAGCTGTTACATCATGTGTCTGAGGCATAAATGCACAAGAACAATAACAGGAGCAAAAAAAACAAGAAAAGAGGGAGAAAGAGAAGGAAAGAACAGCAGGAGTCACAGAAAGTGAGAGATGGACGGATACTGACAAAAAAACAAACAAGATCAAATAAAACAGTAGACTATCCTTCTGGTTGCTGCATTATGATTTTATGGTGTAAAACACGTTCAGCTGCCTTGTTGGCTGAAATGTGCTGTGCAAATAGACTTGACTTTTACACACATATGAATGGATGGATGGATGGATGTATGGCTGGAAAGGTGACTGGATGGCAGCAGAGGATTAGCCGAGGCAGCAGGCAGCGTGCCATATGGCCCGGTCTAATCTGGGCCTGTGACATCACTGATGCGAGGGGAGGCCCACCATTCCTGAGCCCACGTCTCGCTGGACGGGCCCATTGTCAGCTGTAAGCAATAACACCACACTCAGGTGAGCCAAACGTTTCTCCCTCGGGGATTTTTATTCCTTTTCATTCTCACAATAACCACTTTTCCCCCTCCTCTGACACATAAACGGTCGGCATCCACTCTCGACAGGCTTGCTCCAGCCTTTGAGCTGCTCTGTAGAGCGGCTATAATGTGTTCGTTCGTTCGGGAGGCAGGCAAAGCCCCGCAGGCCGCCTCAGAGGACTCGCCTGGGTCTTGTGAGCTGCAGTCACAAGTGCAACAGTTTGTCTTAGATGGAGTTTGGCATCATTTTACAATAAAAATTAAAGAGTGTGTGGGTGGGGGGATGAATTCAAGAATTCAAGTTTTGCTATTGCTTTGCTCACTTATAATGCCTTGTAGAAGTTTTTATGCCACTTCAACCTGTCCACTGTTTTCCTTGAAAGAACTACAAATTTTGGTGTATTTTATTTAGATTTTATCTAATGAACCCACATAAATAATTTTAAAGTGGAAAGAAAAGATATATTTATTCTAATTAAAAAAAGTGTTACTTCTTTCCATCCAGCATGATGCAGCAAATACAGTGTGTCACACTTAGCATTATTTATGTCAATTTAGCATTAGAGGTTAAAAAGAGTCATCTGGCCAGAGCGCTTAATTCTTTATGAACCCTACATTGTATGAACCCTACATTGCGCCATGTTCTTTCAATTTTTGAACGGTACATCTATGTGAGATGTTCACTGTTTGATAATCCAACCCTCCATTAAAAGCCTCCATGGCGTTATCCCTAACCTGTCTGGAACGCCGCACCAGACAAAATTAGTATATAAAAATTAATAAAAAGTCAACAAAAAGTACCACTGTAACTTTATCTTTCACAAACTCGCACATTTAAGTTTAAAATCTAAACTCCCAAGACTTACTTGAGTCAAAGTGTAGAAGTTAATGCGTGTTCATTGGTCGTCATGTGGCGTTTGGTGCAATAATGTTCTAATTTTTCTTCTTCTTCACAAATATATGCAACCCTGTGATAGCCTATCACAGAAAATTCCAGTTCATCACATTGACGTTTCTGGTTGTACATGACTAAACATTAAAAAAGACGATAAACGTCCTAGACTTTCAGGATGTAGTAAATCAGCCTATTTTAAATCCAATGATTTTATTACGTTGTTGCTTATTACATCTTCCAGGAAAAATGATTTGTTTCAACAAAAATTTAAACTGCCTAATCCCCAAAGAATGGTCAATTTCCTGTACGCAACATTTCTAATCAGGTTCCATTTTTGTGCTTGCGTCTCCTTTTGCACCCAACAAACTCTTTTCCAGACTGCGTTTGCATATGTTCGTTTGAATAAAGCTACTTCCTGTTGAGAAAGCCCCCTTTTTTTCCCTCTCTTCCATGTGACTTATAAAAAGAATCCATACACAATAGGACGCCTTCGCAGGGACATACAGTCCGGCTCAGCTTTCCTCCTCTCTCAGCTCCACAGGTGCTTCCTGGCTGGTAGACGGAGGCTGCAGAGGATGATGCCGTTTCCCAACAAGGCCCACATTACTCACCTCGGCTGACCACTGAGTGCAGCAGATTGGAATTTTATCGGAATCACTCAAGACAGAGAAGAAGCTGGAAATCACAGCTCAAAATGAAAACAGAGGCAGTGAGTCTGTGCCACAAAATTCACACATCGCAATATGTAAATAAAGGTTATTTTTGTACCATTTCCTGGAATGCTATTAAACTGTGCGTAGGCACAGAAGTCCTAATATGTAAAGAGTCTCAAAATGTAGTTGAAAATAAGTGATGTGAATTTTTTTTTATCAAACTATTTCTACATAAAGTTTGTTAGTTGTCTAAAAATGATCATACAGCAGTTTTTCACTCCAAACACAAATGATCAGCTGATTATGTTTTACCTTGTGGATGTCTCAGTAGTACATTATTTTAAGCATTTTGTTTGTAGATTAGTCATTTTAATCATTTCCCTTTTTAAATTTTGCTTCTATGACTTGTAGGAGGGAAGGCAAAAAAAAGCTTGTTACAAACTCTGGGATTTCAAGGAATACAGCCAATATTAACTTTGAAGCCCGATTCTAACATGAACACGGTGGAAAACAAAAATATTGCTCACACAAACACAACAGATAATAAAACAGGGAGGCATTTTCAGCACATCAGAAAACACAAAACAGCAACACCAGGAAAAGCTCAAGAATGAAAACGAAATGTCAACAAAAATGCAATGCTGCAATTGACAGAATATATTACCTCAATATTGAAAGGAAACACGTATTGTAAACAAAAGTAAAACAAGAAAGACAAAAAAATAAAAAGAATTTCATAGGACTCACTGAAATATTTTCAAATGTGAACATTTTAAAAACCTGGTTTATTTTGTGAAAGGAGATTATTAGAAACATTGGTGCGAAGGCTCCAATGTGTTCAACAACAGTTAAACTGTTTAACAGGTTTTTCCACATCTATTTCATGTTGTGCTCTCGCTGCTTTCAATAAACTTGGTGTGTTTTGAAAAAGTTTTTGACGAAGAGGAAGTGGCGTTCTGTTTTGGAGAAAACGTGAGCTATGGGAGAATCCTGGCAGTGCTGCAGCCATGTTGGCGTAGTTCTTCTTTTGTGTCTTGGGTGTTGTTAATGTCAAAGATCCAGGCTCTTACTGTCGCAGTACACAAGTATATATACCACAGACGTGATCATTTCCACTTTTTCTATTTAACTTTTGTAAGATGATGCAGTTTTTCAAGATTAAGCTAAATAGGGTTTTTTATATATATATATATATATATATATATATATATATATGTATATATATATATATATATATATATATATAATCTCACACATAATTAATGAATGAATATATTTTATTAATCCCAGAGTGAAATTCACATCAATAAGCCTATTTAAAAGACACAATTTCGACGAAATAAATCACGGAGAGCTCACACACTGACTGCTGTCTCTAAAAGTATGTAATGTCCTTGTTGTCATTAGCAAGGAAACAAATATATTCTAACGAGTTTCTCAGCAATTCTGATGGCATGTTTTCACACGCTTCCGATTAACAGCAAACCTCAGCGATTGTGAGTAACCATGCAGTCGAGTCGGATCACATCCAGTAAACCCGTGGCTGCCAAGCTCAGTGAGGAGCAAGAATGCTTGGTATTCCTCAGTTCAAGTCATAATATGATGGCTCCTGTGACACATGCTGAGCACACACACACACAGAAAGGCTTCAAAGGATTTGAGTCATCGTTTCCACCCATCATCGTCATGACTCCTAAAGGCAAACCACACTCTTAGGCAAGAGCTGATGGAGGAGAGACACTGAGGCCATCTGGCAGATTAAGCACAAAATAATTCACCATTTTTTTTCTTTCATTCAGATGAAAATACGCTCCAGGGATGTTGAGGCGACTTTAAAAATAGCAGAGGCCTCAGGTGGTGCCATATTTTGCTTGGTGTGTTTATGCAGCAGAGGTATGGGAGCTCTGGGAATTTACGTTCAACCTTTTTTTTTTTTGTTATGCCCCTCTGTGACGTTTGAGGCAGAAAAACAAAAATTTATCCCATCCTCTCACCTCCCCTGCGTCCATGTCGTCATGCTGCATCCAGATGTCCCACCAAGCTGACCGAGCTTCCGGTGATTAGGGTGCAGTATGTGGAGGTAAAGCACAATTACATTTCGTATTGTGCTGCACCGTGAATCACAGCGTGACCCGGTTACTGAAGGGGGAGGTTTATATTAGAGCCCACCATTTATCACATCTCCCAAAATAGCTCGAGTCTGCATACAGATCTGTGAACTGCCATGACATAGGATGATTAAGGTAAGCAGACTGTGCTGTTCTCTCCACCTGCTTCACACAGACACACACACACACAGAATGTGTAACTGTGGGCTATAAAACGTTGAAAGTAGTTCTGCTGTGGTTCCAAACACCATCACGTGAGAGACCATGTTCCTCAAACTCAGATACAATCTAAAAAAACAAAGGTAACTCCTAGCCATAAATACGTTCAAAGCCGTTACCATTTTTGGTTTTTTAACTGAGTTGGCTAGCTGCTGGGAACAATATTTTTGACTTTGTCCTGCGCCACTATTGACCCTTTGCAACTGCGTTACTTTATCACGTGGCGCCATGATGGATGTCGGAAGGGAAGGACGGTTTTCCCCGAGTTATTTGTGCCACCTATATAGCCTTGACTTCTGCTTGTTAATTTCATGCTTCTGCTCATGTGTGGAAGTAGCATATCTAACTGGAGCTCATAGATATTTACAAAAGTTAGCCAGCTGGTTAATTAGCTTAGAAACCTGTCCACCAACTTTGCAGGCTGTTTCTTATAAAGTGGTCCATTCAGAGCTTCAAATGCAAAGTTGTTGAACACTATTCTCTCTCTCTCGTTTTTTTAGGTTTTATTGGCTATCGTGGTCTTTATTTGATAGTGAATTGACAGGAAAGTGGGTAATGAGAGAAGGGGGAAGGCATACGGCACTATTCCTAAAGAACACGTATTGTCATGGGATGAGAGGATAATTTGAAAGGAGCTACAGAAACCATGTAAATATTTCAAAGAAACACATTGGAAGGATCAACTTGAGAAAATTCAGCAACACTGCTAAACCCTAATCACTTGAATCCAATAACACAGAAGAACCTAAACAAAACCCAGTTAAAAACCAAACTGAAGTGCAAGAAACCCCTGGAACTCGTAGGGCTACGTTAAATTGAATTGATTAATTTATAGTTTAGAGAGGAATTACTTTATCACAAAGGGTTTAGTGTGATTTGAATGACTTTTTACCCTTAATGAACATAATCGTCATTTTGAAAACTGCCTCTTGCACGTATCCATCTTATCTTTATGTGATATCAAAGTGCTTGGTGTCTGTTTTAGTCTACAGATAGATGTATACTATTTCACAGCACTCTTAGGTTCACAGAGTTCAGCCTCACACCTCACAGGGGAGTTTTCATTTACCGTGGACGTTAGAATAAGTCCACATCAATGTGTTTTTTGTTGAAATCAGAAAAACCCATTGAGGATTGTAACCAGGTAAGTTACTATTATATTTTAAGGTGACAATAAAAAACTGATTGTGCAGCACTTTCTGCGACACTGGGAGAGCTACTGTGAGATTTTTTTGACCATGTTTAATTTTCAGCTCATGGCTGAAAAACCTTTGACTTTCTGGGCTTAAATGTCAACTTTGTGGTTGATCTTTAAATTTTTTTATTTTCTGGTTCAGATCTAAGAAATTTGACCTTTAGTTAAAATAAATCCGACAGTGTGTTGATGTTCATGAACTTTTACCTCACAGTAGAAGGGTTTGTCTTTAAAACTTCATAAATATGTTTAGACTAAAAAAATTCTAATTTGCTGTAAAACTGACAAACACCTTAAAAAAATAACTGTTGCTTTATCTGTTTAGCTTGGTGTTAAGCCAAAAATAAATCATGAGTGCAATTTAATTAAGGTGGCATTATGATCGCAGGAACATAGAAAACAGTTCCTCATCTGCCTCCAGTGTGATTTTTCAACACATCCTCCTATGTAACAATAAGCTCTGCCAAACCTTCCTCTCACTTGTCCTTTTAGCGCCCGTAAACACATACAGAGCATGTCATTATATTATCTGTCTGCACTTCCGCTAAATACAAGTGGGCACAGAAGAGACTGAGGAAGTCAGAAGATAAATAAACACAATGATAGATCTGAAAGTTGGTGGTTATCAAGAGGAGGAGTGATAAACACCGCTCTAAGCTCCTGGCTTTGTGGGATCCAACTGGCCGGCAAGCCGCAAAGTTGGAACCAAATCCCATACTTGTACACAAAATGGTGGAGTCGAGACGTTAGAGTTTTTTTTTCTTGTCAGAATTTACAAATTCCCAAATGTAAGCAAGCATGCATTTGTAGAATTTCTTTTTTATTTAAGATCTGTTGTTGGTGTAGAATAAGTGAAAGTCATTTCAAGTGTTTTTGTCACAACTTCCTGTTTCCTCATTTTTAATGGAAAGGTGCTGACAACCAAACATGTTTTTTTTTTGTCAGTAAATCAAACTGCCTGAAACACAGTCGGCAGCTTATAGGGAGCAGCATTTCCTGCTTCTGGCCAAAACTGAGGCCTTTGTTATTCAAGGACGCATGTCGTCCTGCAACAACACATTCCTGCAGACAATTGAATGCATGTACCTGCAGCTGTGCACTTGGAGTAAATTTTACTGGAGAAAAACAATGAAGGAAAATTGATTAAAAAATGTTAATTAGTTAGTTTTAGGTCAAACAGAAATGAGAAAAGTGAGGATAGCTCGGTAAATACGCAGGCAGTAAAAGACGTTGATATTTTTGTAGTTTAACTGGCAACATAGGGGCTGGGATTAGGATTTTTCAGTGAGTTGTTTCAGCCAGTCAGATTAATTAAATCCTATTTACAGACCTCATAAAATCAGCCTGACAAAAATACAAGAGGTGAGTGACTGTAGAATAAATAGGGTGCAAAAGAGCATTTGTTATTCTTAATCTTTTTAACATTTGGCTTAGCTAACATCACTAACTTCAATCTATTGGTATTTCATGTGATACACCAACACAAACAGTGGATATTTATAAAATAGAAGAACAAAATGTACATCTTTAAAGGGAAATCTGAAAAGTGTTCCACACATTTATTTACTTCCCTTTATGCTGACACCACTAACTAAAATTAGTAATTCCAATCAGACATGACCTAATTAGTAAATAGAGCATATCTCTATGTAACTTAATTGTGGTATAAATCGGTCTATTATGTGAAATATTGTTAAATAACTTTGGTGAACAATCAACACTATAAAACCAAGGAAAATCAGCAGACAGGTCAAGGGTAACTGAAAACTTTTGTCATTAGGGTTTTGGTAAAAAGAGAAAAACAATAAATCATGCAAAAGGAAATTGTTGAGCTTTTTTTAAATCATGATTCAATTAATCAAATTATTGTGGCTGCCCCATAGATGGATAAACATGCGACATAATTGGAGGACATTTGAGTCGTACCTCCCTCCGTAGAGCAGTGGTTCCCAAACTTTTTTTCCCGCACCCCCCCAGTGGTTTACAAACATTTTCTGGGCCCCCCCTGTCCCTGCCCCTGGGGGGGGGGGGGGGGGGGGTTGGCCCACCAGTTTTTGGGGGCAAAAATATTTGTTAGGTGAACAAGAAAAACAAAAAGGGATAGATAACGGAAAAAT
>CAEGAF010083553.1:0-28441 GCA_903067075.1 Micropoecilia bifurca | reverse complement strand
TGAAGCTGCTGCCCCCGCGACCCGACTCCGGATAAGCGGAAGAAAATGGATGGATGGATGGATGGATGGATGGATGGATGGTTTCATTATCCACTTTCAGGTCAGTAATGATCAAAAAGAAAGATAAGATAAGAAAGATGCAGGTAGTTACACAGCATTTCCAGTGTTTCTACTTGGTCCATCAGAAAACCACTGGGAAATACAGAATCAACATGAGAAATGGGTTTAAAATTGTAACTCTTAGTTACAGCTGTGGGTTATTTTCCTTTGGAATAAGAATGAATTGTAGTGTTGAGATGTTTAGCTAAACTCCTGCCAAAGTCAAGCAGAATAAGGTTCTAACTGTGACAGAGTCAGTGGGCATCGTGAAGACCTGGGTGGCTGTAGCTCCGGTTCAAACAGACGAGGTGCAGGCGGCGTGCGTTTCGGGTGCATGTTTACACTAACATGTGCTGGAGAGCACGAGTGCCAGTGGGATTGTTCTAGTGCGTTACTGTGTGGTTTTCAAAAGGAAGCCAGGAATGTTAAAACTATGATATCATCTGAAAGCGGTTGTGCTTTATGGCCGTTTAACGAGGCCTTTTGTATTCACACAGACATTTACCGACGCAGCTTATAAAGAGTTCGCTTAAGCTCCCTGAACACGGGTTCAAGTTTTCCACCCTAGTCAGCGCTTAAAAGAATGACACCACCAGTAAGCAGTTCGTTAAGACGTCCACGTCAAATTGGATATCGATGGTTGAAGATAACATCACATGGGAAGTGCGGCCATGGTTGGATTACTGACTTGTCCTTGAAGAAGCGCCGAAATCCAAAGGCCACCAGCTTGAAGACAGATTCCAAAACAAAGATGAGGGTGAAGATGTAGTTGCAGATCTTCAAGGCGTTGTCAAGCTCCTATAAAGGACATCAGAAAAAGTTGATATAAAGCAGAAGGAGACCTCATACTATATTTTTTAGTTAAACAGAGCAGTGGGTTTCACAAATTCACAATGATACTGTACTAAAACCATTGTAGAGAAAAACTATTTCAACTAGACTTCATCTCTTTTCTCTACAACAGATCTTACCGTTATTAGATGGCTCAAGTTGTCCTCTCTCAGTATCAGTGAAAAGGGCATAGAAATCAAAGTGTCCATTTTTTTGCCTGTGGGAGAATTCTCCACTTCCATCTGCATGTAAAAACTGACCTTTTGCAGGGAGACGAAGAGAGCACTGCTGGTCAGCGGGGATTTGACTAAACCCTCCTGGGTGGCAAATTATCCCCGAACAGAAAGGCCCAGTTTGTAAAACATCTCTTTATCTCACCGTCTACTCTGACTTTGCTATCGGTTTAAATTTACTGCTTGTTATTGAGTACAACCATTTTACAGAAACTTCAAACTAACCTTTATACTGTTGGGGAGACAGTTTATTTCCATTTGAGTATTGCCAGTTTTTAAAAGCAATGAGCAATTGAGGAGAAACCATGAGGTTTCTAAATCCTCTCTGTCAATAGCAACAGGCTTTTGATGGATGCGGTTTGATTGGTTTGGGGTAGAACCTCAGATGTCGCTCTGTCTTGGCTAGTGTGTTGTCCCACACACTGTTGATAAGTTTCTTTTTATCTATGGATAAATTGTTAATGTAGCTTGTTTGTTCAAACTTCCATTATCTAATCAGGTAGACAACTCCAAAGTAGAGAATACATTGCTTTGCAGTGCCAGTTCTGACAAATCTCACACCGGTTGTATAAGATGTATTGCTAAGAAGCATTGTTGCGACTGACCAAACATAAATTTCCTAGTTCACTTGACAATCTTCTGTTTCACTTCTTTTAAAATCATTCAGATATATTCACATTGGGTGACAGGGGTCAGTTGTTTTATACTTAATGCCCCAGAAGTTGGGCAATGAATCAAATGTTATGCATTTCAAATGTCTCATTATATTAGTGGAGGGTTAATAATGGTGTGCAGCCATCAGTTCAATGACTACCGAATTGACCTCACATCTGACAAAATTGCTGCTGGGAAAATTGTACCTGAAAGACCTGCATCATTCTTGAACCATCGAGAAAATCAGGTTCCAGTAAAGAATGTTTCAGAATGTCCAAGATCCTGAACTGCTGGATGATTTTCAGTGGAGCTTCAGTAGAGGTTGTAGGTAAGTTTGATTGCTTCTGTACACACAGTGAGCTGAAGACTTTTAGAGACAGGCTTTCAGGCAAGATGGCAGCAAATATGACAAGTATGTCCCAGAAAAAGACCCAGGGCGGTCTGAAATTTTGCAGGAAGTTCAAGGATGGACACCAGAAGACTAGTCCAAAGTTATATGCTCTGATGAGTCCACCTTCTAATAATCTTGATATATAGAGTATCACTTGTCTGAAGAAGAAAAGTAGAGCGTTACTCTAAGGTTTATCTTGAGTCCTGCTGATATTGATGTATTGGGTTGCTTCTATTTCAAAGGATAGTACTGACTCTCAATTCTGCTCATGAATGCTGTCATAAAGTGAGATCAAACCGTTCTTCAAAAGTAACTTTATACACTGTCTACAGAAAATTAGGTGATTATCTATTTTTTCCAGTATAATTAATCTCCATTTCAGTGTCAAGTGACAAAGAAGATCAGATCATTTGAATGTTGGACTTTCTGGAACCCAAGAAAGATTTTTGAGGTAGGCTCTCAAAAAACGTACCTTTTGATCAAAGTTGATAACTTTTTATATATTATTTATTGTTTTACGTCTTTAACTTTTGAAGCAGTAAGGTTTAACTTTTTGTTTTGACCTTGCTTTTATAGTTCTGAGAAGCTATTCTGGCCTTTCTTTTGGCAATTCTGTAGGTAATGTTCTTTTTTGCTTTCATTGTAGCCTTTTACCAATGCCATGCATTATTTTACTGCCATTTGCATTTAAAGGGAATATTTAAAACACACACTGTTAAAAGATCACTGGATCATAAAGGCAGTCATATTTTTGCAGTTTTTATTGTTTTTCTCCATTTTTATTGATTTGCCCGTAATGCTCGTTTTATTGTTCCGACTAAACCTTTATAGTTCTGCAAAAGTTTTTTTTCCAGGAAATTGCAACACTCTCCTGCTTTTTTCCCCCTTCAATTAAATCTTTTGTTAAAAATGAACTCAAAAAGGAAACATTCCAAAACAATGATAGATTAGGAGCATTATGGAAACTGATGAGCATGTCAAAGTGAGTTGCAAAAGCAATCGTGTTCCTCAGAACGCTGTGTCATTTCGCAACAATACGTTTCAATTATTTTCAGCACGTGTGAAAACTGTAACCTCTTTTATCCGATACCCCTCAATGAGATCCAGTGAAACCTACAGTCTGTGTATAAAACAAAAATAGGTCAAGCTCTGTCAGATATGATTAAGTGTTAATATAATTTCAAGTTTTGCCACAAATTCTCAATTGGAATTTCATCCGGACTTTGCTGGGCCATTATAACATATTGACCTGCTTTCATCTAAGCCATTCCATTGTATGCATGATATCTTGCTGGTTTTCCTTTAAAGTTACCCTGTTTTTAGCTATTAAGACACCTGGAAGACACCTGGATGCAGAGAATTTCATTTAGGAGTAAAAAATGGCTAGATGCAAAAACATGGTAGACTTTTTGGGTCTTCTAAAATAAAATATTGAGTTTCAAGGCAAATTTGACAAAGTTTGAAGATTTCTGCAAAGTCAACCGAGCATTGGTGTCAACATGTACAGGGCATGTTTATCGCCTGACCTGTGGCTGCTCGTAGTGCTCCATGGACATGGTGATGACGTTGAGCCCTATGACGATGGTGATGAAGAGATCCAGGTAGTGGCTGGTGCACATCTTGTGGATGAGCAGCCGAGTGGGGGAGTAATCGGAGTAGTAAGGCTTACTCTGAGCTTCTGTTGGAAGTGGGTGGGGTGGGTGGGGGGAGTAAGGCAAGGGGTAATGAAGAGGAGGAGGAGGGGTAGTGGAAAGAGGAGGAAGGGGAGGCAGTGGTCAAAAAGTGAACCAGAAGGTAATAGGCAGGGATAGCGTACAGTAGGCCTGCAGTGCTGAGGGAAAAAAAGCCAATGCATCATCTTTGAAAAAATCAAATAAAAAAGGGAGGGATTAGTGAAAGTTTAATGGTTGACTCGAACTGACAGAACAACAGTGTGCGAGGAGAAGTGAGAGACTGTAAAGCAGAAAGACAGACCAGATAACGGACAGAGACAAAGGGAGACTTCCTGTTAAGCCCTGTGCAGTTATGACGGATGAAGTGAACGCTGCTCTCCTTTGGGCAACAGTGAAACTTTCTTTGAATGTGATGACAGATGAACTGCTCAGTGAAACTTTATTCAGAAGATCTCCCTTTTCTGGAACCGTTCATAATCTGTCTTTCCTTATCTCATCCACCTCTCTCAGGTGGAGAACTTAATAGAACAGGAAAGTAGTTTCCCAAACTCATCCATCACTCCGTCTCTCCTCTATTCCTTCAGTTCAGACTGGGAGGATAGATGGGTTTAGAGCGAGGATGAGGAAGAAAGAGGAAGCTTATGTCATCCATCACCTTATTGCCAACATCAGGGAAGGAAAGATCACACCAGTGGGGGAATTTAAAGAATGGAATATAATCGAACCAGTTGATTAAAAGACAGAAGTCCTTTGGGTCTCTGGAGTGCAGCACCCTGTGTGACCAGTTACTGTAGCAGCAGCTGTGTAGGTCTGAGATGATTCCCAGGAGTGTGTATGTGTGTGTGGTTCCTGGTGCGCACCTAGGGGGTTCCCCATCCAGTCCAAGGAACTCCTCTCATAAATCAGGTAATGAGACAGAAAGGCTTACTTAGCAGGATCTTTAGAAAGAACCAACACGGCCTTCCAGTCTGCCCTCCAAATCTGATGTTCTTAACGGGAAGTTTTCTCTAGTGAGAAACGGTCGCACCTATTAAGTTTGGACAGAACTGGGGCAGGGAAGATTTTCTCATAGGAATAGTTGGTGTGTTTTTGTTTTATCAATAACTAAGTGCTTTAGCTAAAGAAATTAAGATTCTCACTCTGTTGTTTTGAAAAGTTGTACTAATCTAATAACATACTGAGGAGAAAAATACAATCATGTAATTTAAACTAAGTTAGCTACATTCATGATTACCTATTTAATCAGTTTTATGTCATGACGCATCAATAACAGACCTATTTGAGGCTAAACGGTTAGCTAATAAAAACTAGTAATCTAATAGCATTCTAGGAAGCTAATAGTAAGTTGGCTACACAAGTAACTAGTATTCTAATAGTATTTTAAAAACAAATTCCAGGCTAACAAGCCAATAGACTATCAAAAATAATAGCAGATGACAAAGCTAATTTTAATTTTGATCAATTATTACTGGGCTAAGGAACTATCAGTTAAGCAAACAAAGGCTAAGAGACTAAAAGTAAACTAAGAATCTAGCAATATTTTAATGAGTTAACAGTAAGCTAATAACAGTAAGATAACAAGCTACTAAAAACCAAACAAATTCACAAGAAAAACAGCTAGCAATAACCTAATTACCTAAAAGACAATTAAAGGGCTAAAGGCTAATAATAGACTTACAAACTAATAGGCTACAAAACTAATACTTGTTAACAGAAGGCAAACAGGCTAGCAGTAGGATAGCAAACTAAAGCAAAAAGCTTAAAATAGCCCAGTAAGTTAGTAGTAAGTAGTAAATAAGAGGCCACCAAATTTACAGTAGGCTACCAAATTATTTACAGTTAGCAAGCTAATGTATAAGCCATGTATATTTTATTGCGCATAATACCATGCTCCGAAATACAAGCTTGCCTAGCGGAGTATAATTGACTTAACCTTGAGAGAGAAGGACTATGTAGCAAACCAGACTGAGAATAACTAGAGTTCTGGCTTTTAAACGCATCTTTTTTGGCAAATCTCTGAGTCAGGTTCTAACATCACATTGCTGATATATGCTGAACATACATTAAGACTGGACGTTCTTGAGTAATTTGGCCTTAATCCAATTCACTGCCCCAAGCTTTGCCCAACATTTAGCATGCCCATCTATATATAGGGTTAAAGTTTGTTTGTTTTCTCATTTGACCTACATGTTTATTGTGAGTGGAGGTAATATTAGCATTTTAAGGGACCTAACCAGAGTCTTGACTTTAGTCTAATAGAGAATATGTGGACAGAGTTAAAGATTAGGATGATGGCAAGAAGCTCTTGCAATTTTGTAGACTTTGAACTAATCAAAGATAAATTGTCAAAATGACAGGAGTATGTTTGCTATAATGCCAATAAAAACATCACTATTGATTACAGAAAAGGTTCCAAATAATTTCTTACAGTACATTTTTTCAAGTCTGGTACATCTTTTGCATTGCTTTACTGTCTGTTCTCTTTTCGGGCCAAAGACAGACTTCTTGGTTGAGTGAATGTAATTTTAAATCTGCCAGGGGTATGAATAATTTAGAACTCAATTTTGCCTAAAAGGTGTTAAGACTTGTTCAAAAAGAGTCTTTAAGGGCCAAATATTAAATGAGCAGAGTAGCCTTGTTGTCAATTAAATAATTTAAAGAAGAATGATCATACCATAGTAAATGTTTGAAAGCTTTTAATCTAAATGCTTTGATTGTTACTGACATTGAGAAAGTAAAACAACTGAAAGTCTCATGTTACCATTTACACATTATGTTAGATTTAAGGAAACATTTAAATAAATAAAAAAACATGACTGTGAATATGAGTAACTAAGTGAATCAATTTGTGATGTTTTATTTCCTTGGATATTTTTAAAATAAATAATAGAGAGATAATGACCTTATAGGGCCGGAGTTTCACCTCCTCTGGGTGCCGTCAACTTAATTATTTGAAATTCTGGTTTTCGGGTCACGGCTGCTGACAGCTAATTTTGTCCTCGCTGGTAATTATCGATATTGACGACAGGGAAGATCCACCTGAACAGCAGTCACGTGGGGTGAGCCGCCGAGCGCCCGGCTGTGGAGTTTGCCCATTGCTGAACACCTGGGCAGATGTGCGTGCCAGAAGCAGGGGAAACAATATGGCCTCCGGTGTGCTCAGAATCCTAAAATAAAAGGCACCTCAGCTCGCTGACATACTTTGTCATGTGCTATGCTCCTCAGCACCTCCGAACCTGATTTGAGCGCGACACCAACACTTTCTCATCTTGTCAGACGCTCTCTATAAACAGGCCTATAATTTTAGACGTGACACAACATGGCCGCTAGGCAGACTGAGGAGATTTAGGGCGTCTTGGAAACGTCTGCGGGAGCGGCTTGAAATCTGAGCAGGTGGGTGGAACTGTTGCTGGATGCAACAGCGTGGCTCTTTCACTGGGAGTTCGTATACACAAGATTCTTCATCATCTCCTGAACTGCGGGTATTACTCTTACTCTGCTCTACTTACTGTCTGCAGGTGCGAGGCGAGCTAAGGCAGACAGAGACAGATGCAACTGGTTCGCTTCTCATGCATCTAACTCTGTAGCAGAAGACGGAGTTATGTTTTACACTGCAACTGCCCCAATTACGTTGCTCTGCGGCAGGGAAAAGTGTTTATTGTGGCATTGGGAAGGCCAGAGTTGTGGTTGTCTTCAATCCTAATTGTGTGATGAAGCAAACGGGAAAGTCGTTCTGCCCTGACCCTGTATCATGAACAGAGCAGAGAGGGCGAGGCCAAACAAGAAACAGGGGGATGTGGGAGAAGAAAGTTTTGTTATATTCCACAACAACTTAACTAGTCTTGAGAGTGAGTGAACAAAGAAAGTCGAGGTCAAGGTTTCAGAACCAAACCTCTGCTGCTTTCTCTTTCACTAGCCTTTCCTCTTCCACAAATAGAAAGCCACTCTCCCTAAAGAAGGCTGTGCTTCTTTTTTAAAAAAAAAAATTACATTAGGAAGGTTTATAGGAAAATTAATAAAATAATAAAATAAGACTTCCTGCTCCCACTTTTGCCCTTTCTAGTCGCTCAGTTCCTTCACTGATGTGGCAGGTGAAGCCTTCTCTCAAAAGTTGGATATAATTTCTGAAATAAAGGGAAGTAAGCGCAAACGTACAAAGAGGTCAGGGTTGACCTCTCTGCGATCGTTGCACCTGCTCCCTGTATTTTCACTTCTAAATTTGACACAAAGTCAAAGAATATTTGACAGACCATCTAGGACAACCATTGAAAGGAGTTTTAGATCCCACTGTGTTTGATAACTTTACTGCAGAAACATACAGGAGCTAAAAGGTAATTCAACTATTGATTTGAACCAGTGGTAGAGATGATCACTCTAGTGGCATCTGCACCAAGCCAACCTTTAGTTTTGTGATTGGTAACAAACACTTAAAAGGCTAGTTCTTCCTTAAAAAGTGTCCGGTGACTAGTTCATCCCTTCCAGTTTAATGTAGGCTCAACTGTGAACTCTGTGTGACATCGATAATCTTTATCTCTAATAACACGTGATTAAATTTGTTCACCCGATAAAACAATGAAAAATATACCATCATCTTCCAACCACTTTTTGTCGTCCTTATGTCCTGCCATTAGTAACGTCTGGTTGTTGATCAAATGACTTGTACAATGTGAAAAAAAACTGTTTCTATTGCAGTTTTTGGAAAAAGTCAAAAAACCACCTTATACAAGCGCAAAAACTTTTTTCGAAATTGCCAATTTTTTATTTCTTTTGTAATTCAATGGAACCCAACATACTGTCAATTAGATTAACCTAATGCAGAGCTCACTGCCTAAGTATCCAACATGCTACATCTTAGCTGGTTGCAAAGGGCAATTCCCATTGCTAAATGAAGTCCATCAACACTAAGACTATTGACACCCCTACATTTACAATATCATATTCCTTATCCATAGTGCTGTTTCAGTGCCTTTGTCTATGAAAGAATCAATTCCACTTGGTTGGCAGGAGAATACTTAAAAAACTGTGTACCTACAACAACTCCCCGCAGCGCCAACAACAAAGTGAATCGCTAGTGCAGGCTGCTGAAAACTGGAAAAGGTAACGCCAATCCCACTGACATGTCAACATCCAGCTCGTTATGAGATTTCACCATGACTCATCTGTAGTTCAACTGAAACTTCAAGCAGACCTGTTCCATCGACCTACAAATTTAGATTTGCTCATTTCGAACGAGAACTAAAACCTCCTTTTTCGTAATGTGTTGAAAGGTCTGTCAAATAGGAAAGAAGATCAGTTAGAGGAAACAGATAAACATTCCCTGTCCAAAAGCAACCCGAACAGCCACATCTCTTCTACACATTCCCCCACTTTTATCGTTTGTGCTTCCCTTAACGGGGAAAAATGTGAGGCGCAGAGGATTAGGCGTGCGGGTTGCTTTTGCACATGGCCACTCTCAAAAACGTAATAGCATACATTTCCGAGGCGGTCGTTTTTCTTTTTTTTTTTTGGGAAATACAGACACAGTAAGGCTCCTCATTGGTTGTTGGACCAATGAGTAAGCACACCACAGCACTATGAGTGTACTGTGATCGTGTGAGTGAGAGCACACTGGTTTGGATTGAGTATGTTGGAAATGGGTCTGGAACCAGAGCTCCTGTTGTGACTGTGCAAAAGGTGTCTAGGATAAGCTGTGAAGTGGAAAGGATGTTGAGTTGGCCACTCGGTCGAAACGAGGATCTTACAATGAATCTCATCCCAATGATCGATTCATTGGGTAAAATGGCTGCTGCTCTAAAAGTGGCTGAAGGTGTTGTTTGGGTCTGGTTGTCCGATCACATTTTCATGAATTAGGAAGTGTGGCTTAATGGGGGATCCGGAAAATAATGAGGGATAGGGATTGACAGGAACATAATATTTAGAGCTTGGATGACAAATGAAATGGATGGAAAGATTTGTGAAGGGCAACGGAGATAAAAGCAGCACCAGTGCATCTTAATGCTTAGATAGCCAAACAAAAAAAGAGTTAAACAACAATGAATTCCCGTAACTGCCAGGCACCCTTTTGGTTTATGCGACGGCTGCTTTTATGCTCCTGTCCTTCGTAGCAAATGGCTCAATATTAAATCTCAAAACTCAGTGTCTGCCAGGGAATGTGCTTTGACCTTCATTGTCAAGGAAACGATGTCCAATTCTGAAATCCAGCAAACACTGAGTCTAAAAGAAAAAGACAACTGTCAACAAAAACAGTTACTGGAAGCAAAAAACAAAAAAACACAACCCAAACAATTATTTAACCGATTTTCCAGATTGCTCTGCTGTCTCACTTAAAAAAAATCCAAGAGAGAGGAGAAAGGGTTGGAAACAAAAGACAAGAGAGCAGAGCAAATTGTGGAGAAAAGAGGTAAAGAAACAAGAAAAACGTGACATTGTTCAAAATGACAGGGTGTGAAAACACACTCTCTCATCGGCATTTCTGAACACACATGAACACACACACACACACACACACACGCACACATGGCAGACTGACACACCTTTCTGAGTCATACTTGAGCTGGATGGACTCATTGAAATGAGTGAAAGCAAGTGATTGGATAGAGTGGATGGCAGGGCGGAGTAACGAGAAAAACATCGCGACAAGATACAGACCGATGGGAAGCTGGTAAACCGCAGAATGAGAGCGTCTGTGCCTTTTTTACTTTAACTCAGTCCATTTTTATTTGATTTTTTACATTTTTACCCGCAGTCCGGCCTTTATCACTCTAAAACCAGGAAGATATTATCTAAAGAGACAAATAGATAAAATATATATATAATCTATTACAGTTCCACCTGAGGACTAGATATACTGCGGGACGGTTACCGGTATACCAAGGTTTTAAAAAGTATACAGTTTGAAAATTACTAAAAACTTTTAAGAAATGCCAAAGAAAGCTTTCTCCTACCTGTTGCTGAACATTGCTGGTCAGATGGATGAAAAAGGGCTGCTACACTTTTCTCAAAACAAAAGCTGTTAGGTTTCAGGCTCAATGTGCTGAAGACCAGAACAGCTCAAGGGAATGAGATTCTTTGCAAAGGACACTTGACTACAAAATTTTACATCATTTTTTCCTCAAATTCATACATTAATGTTGAAATAAATGAATTACAAAATCAATTTTAACTGAAAAATCAGCTTTACTGTTGTGTCTGAATAGAAATTAGCTCATGCTACCTATATATTTTTGTTTTAAATACATGTCATTGTAAATACTACAATGACATGAGACTGTTGTGCTTTCATGTAAAGGTTGTTGTAATATCGTAATGCAACTGACACACTAAATTAAATCTGTGAACACAAAGCATGACTTACTTAGCATTATTTAATCTGGGATTACAGCTACTTCCCCTTAAATCCCAACAAAAGGTTCTCATGTTGCAGCAAACACACCAGAAGACGCACAAATGCTTCACAGAATCACAGAAATGGTTTCCAAAGGTTAAAAACTGAAGCGAGTTAAAGATAGAGACCAAAAACATTCCAGGAGGAGATATTTGCTGAAGCTTTTCTCCTATTGCGCAATAGGAGAAAAGCTGACTTAAATCAATGTATAACTGAAAAAAACACAGTAATTAAAAAAAAAGATATTATGGAAAAATTTTGAATTTTTTTGTATAGAACTAAAATGTGACAATAAAAAATATACAGATTATTAAAAAATTTGAAAATTTTAATGATATGACTCATAAGATAAGACTGGAAATAAAATAAAAATATTACACACTAGTTATAATATACAGTAATCCTTAAACTACTAAAACTATAAATACTAATCTATGTTACACTGTATAATGTAATAAGATGATTTTTGGGTGCAGTACTGTAGAGAGCAAATTAATTACCTTATCAAGCCACTAATTTATTTCAATATTTAAATCTAATTTTGGAACAACTCACTGTCCACATACTTATATAATTTTGTCAAAGCTAAAGAGTAGAATTTGTGAATTTCAAAAAGGCAGTAAAGAAAACCTTTACGTTGGAAATATGAAAATAAAAGTGAGTTTTTAGGACACTACTAAAAGACGAACATCGTTTCATTAACTTATTGCCGGTGTACCTCAAGGCTGTGTATTTGTCCCACTTCCTTTTTTGCAATATCTTTTCTGTTCAACTTGGTGAACAAAAATTGAAGACGACAAATAACAGTAGTGGAGACATTTCCACCACGCTCTCAGTTTTCCCACTAATCTTCAAATGACAACTAAAAACATGAGACAGTAGTGAATTTAATACAGCGCTTTAATAACAGCAACCCTACACAATAAGGTTGCTTTTTGTTATGGTGTTTTTTTTCTTTAGACAGCCACTGAAATATTCATGGAGACATGTTTCTACATGAAACATTAATTCAAGATGTTGTCAGTGCATTGTCTCTTTCAACCACACATGTCAAGCTAAATAATTCAGCTGTAAAGCATAAATTGCTTTAAAACTTTGAACAATGCTGAGTACGTTTTTTTGTTTTATCTGCCATTATGCTACTTTGGATTTCGCCATCAGTTGATGGTCTCTTTCGTAGACAGTTTGACAAGCAAATCAGGTTCAACTGACAAATACACATGACGGGATATGATGGCAGTACGACAACTGAAGATGAAGTTTGTCTGTTTAAGACAAAGGAGAACTTGATCTACTTCAACTAACACAAACCTAAAACGGTTGCTCTTACGCAGCGTTTAATTGCTGATAGCTTTTACTTTGTTTTGTCACATTTAACACTCCACTTAGTGCTGCTGCCTACACCTTGTGCCATCCACTGTTTGCATGCCTGGGCTGCTAATTTCAGAGGCAACATTGCTGAGTTATGTCACCGTCTCTCTCCGAGTTCCACGCTGATCTGAGGTTTTCTTGCCTCCATACCAGCACCCACTCACCCTAATCATTTATTCATCTTTTCCCCAAAGAATATCTGCTATTAATTACAGTGCGGCGACAGAGGAATATAAGAAAGAAAGAGGGGCAATGAGAAACTTTCGTGAGATTCATCTCTGTTAGCTCTGACCCAGTTAGAGCGAAGGATCAGCATCGGCTGCCTTGCGCTTATCCTTATGTGTTCAGCCTAATAGACGAAGTGACGTCGTAAATGGACTGTCGAGTTGTTTCGGACATACCTAAGCTTAAATTTTAGACTGCAGAGTGTGCGTTTTAGTGGTGGTAGGGGGAACCAACAATTGACCAGCTTGTTGTAGAGACGCAGCAACCCAATGACGCACATTATAATTGCTAAGAGTTGCCTTTGATTAATAATAAGTGGAGATAGATTAATCCTAGTCTGGGCTGCAACCTTTTATTCTCTTTATTTCAGTGCCATCATGCACTATTTCTTTTCCACATGATCATTGTGTTTCATTTTCATCAAGTAAAGCACCTTGAACTGCCTTGTTGCTGAAACGTGCTGCACAAATAAAACTGATTAGCTGTAACTTGTCAAGTTCTAGACACCAAATGGTCTAGCAGCTCTTAGGAAATATTATTCAGTTGCACTTTAAAAGATTATGAGAAAGTTTAAATGTAAAAAAAAATTTGAAAAAAATTAGCAACAAGATAAGCAAGGACAAACGGATCTAAAGTAAGATAAGATAAAATATGCTAAATTAAGCTAAACTAGTTAAGATAAGCAAATTGTCAGCCCCCGAGTGACCAAATATTTATTAGCCAAACTAATCAGACAGCTAAGTTTCATCTTTAGCTCTAGACATCTTAACCGTTTGTATGACGTAAAGTGAGATTAGGTAATGTTTGCTTTGGGTCACTGCTGCCTTCTTTAGTCACAGTTCCCATGTCTGTTTGTGTAATCCCTCGTTCCTCTGTGATGAATTCAAATAAATGCTCTTCCTACAACATCCTCACTCCTTTTGTTCTTCTCCTCCCTTTGGTGCTCCACAAACTGCTGCTCCAAGCACAGTGCGGACTAAAGATAAGAGTCCAGACCCAAAAAACACGCTGCGTTCACAGCCAGGACACATGTGCACCCACACACTCACACACATACACTAAAGTGTTATTCTGGGAGTGCGGGTAACAGCTCGCACACAATGGGGTTGTGGTGGAGTCCAGACCCCAAACACAACCTCGCAAGTAACAGGCTGCGTGGGAGCTGCGTTTGGTGTGTCGTCTTGTGTCGTCACTTTAATAATTACACGTGGGCAAAAAAAAATAGTGTTAGAATCTAGCAAAGCAGCTCTCCCCTGAGGCTAAATGTTGCGTTTAAGAATCAGATGGCTGCGGCTGTCTGCCTCTCAGACAGAAATCTAGACGGAGATGGAGCGAGGATCAGAGGATGAGGCTGGCTGCTCCTGCATATTTAACGACCTGTTCTGCAGCCATCTGCTCTCTGACATGCTCACATACACACA
This sequence comes from Micropoecilia bifurca, assembly GCA_903067075.1. Taxonomy (NCBI): domain Eukaryota; kingdom Metazoa; phylum Chordata; class Actinopteri; order Cyprinodontiformes; family Poeciliidae; genus Micropoecilia; species Micropoecilia bifurca. Next base: position 14,159 of record CAEGAF010083553.1, on the reverse strand, counting down.
CAAACACACACACGCGCGCGCAGGCGTTTAAACTTGCGGTCAAATTTCCTTTCCAAGAATGTGTGCCTGCTTAGACACACACACATAGACACAATGCCATCGGCACGCTACAGCAAACCATTCATAACGCTGAGCTATTGATAGGATTGTTATTATTGGAGATACTTGTCTGCAGATTCCATCTATCATAGCAGTAACTTGAGCGGATTGCTATAGAAACGGGCTCTGATGATGCTGCTAAGTGTGTGTTCTGGTTGTGCTGAAGAAGTCCAACCAGTGACTGTTGCAAAACGCTGCTCATGGGCAAAAATAAGAAGCATAACACAGATAACTGTCTGTCCACCTCGAGGTGATCATAATGAATCGATTTACATATACTGTACTTACAGTAGCTACTGACCACCTGGTTTAATTACTTTATAAAACTGTCACAGGTATCAATGTACAATTTACAGCTTTTTCAATGGTTTGTTGAAAAAAAATTAAAGTGTGACCGGTGAGAAGCTACTGACTTCATAAAACTTATTGTCCGCAAGATTTAAGCATTTAATTTAGAAATGTTTTGTGTTCTTTTACAGACCATCAAATCCGAAACATCGACTAGTCTGCCTCCTGTAATTGATACTGTAGAAGCACTTGAAGATTAATCTGGTTACAAGCAAAATGTTAAGAAGTGAAGGACAAATAAGTTAAGTTAAGATAATTATCTTAGTTTATAAACCAAGCATAGACATTATTTTGCCCAAGGGGAAACTGGATTGATATATTTTAGGCTAAATTAAGCTCAAACATATAATTAGCTAGCAACTGGCTGCTTGTTAGCAAGATATAAAGAAGGTAGTGCTAATATATGCTAATTATCTTCCTTATAAACAGAGCTAAGATTGTTTAAAGATTAGCTTATGTAAGATTTAATTAGACATACAAAGTCATGCTAAAAGAAGCTAAATTATGTTAAGTTTAGATGAGCTAAGCTAAATGTAGCTTAAGAGAACATACAGAGTAATGGGTAATTATGAAGTCAAATGAAAAAGTAATTGAGTTCAGTTACATCCAGCAATTCTAGTTAAATAATAATAAATGACCAACATCCAAATAGTTATGTTATGTCATTCTTTTTTAGTTAAACTGGCCATTTAACTCCAGTTACTGTGAGTATTATATTACTAATGGTTCCTTTTGCATCCAGTTTTCTGCTTAGAAGTGAACTTTTTTCCTCAATTTCAAAATCCAACATGGCTGCTGTGCATATAAAATTACAGTAAAAAGTTGTTTTTTACTTCAAAATGTTTGTGAGATGTCAATGTTTGTTATATTCCTGTATAAGCCTCTGGTAATGAATATGTCTCATTACAGGTTGTGTGGAATTCTGAAAAGTAGCTGCTGGGTGACAAGTGATGATAATCGTTGCCATCCTGAACAAAACAATAAGCAAATCGCAATCATTCATGCAACTGCAACGCATTTAATTCGGAAGTAACATTGTTCTAAAAATCAGTTCATCTCAGAAGGAAAATGGATAATGATGAAACACAACTGGCCACAGAAATGTATCGATTTGTGAAGTTGCGCACATTTGATAAGACATTTGCTTTGATGCTGGGGCAATTGGTACTCAAATAAGGGGGCAATACACCAGAACCCTCAATGATTGAAATGCCATCCAAATCAAAAGCAAAGAACTTACTTTAGAAAAAACATGGCCATGTTTCCTGACTGCAAAACGTGAGTGTACAAGTTCCCGTGCGGTACAAAATTATTGTTATTGTTTCTACACATCTTCTAAAGGAAGATCCCTCAAACAACATATTCAAAACATAAGAGGTCAATCAATTCTTAAAGTCAAAGTTCCTCTAGTTGTTTCTCATTACCAAACTCTCCCTGTCTCACCCCAGTCCATCTTAGGGTGGATCAAATTAGCTAAGGTCTTCGTTCGTTCGTTACAGTGGAGAAGCTGCGGTGCGGTGCTGTGGACAGTGGATGGATCGCAGGCAAGAGTGGAGCAGCTGTGAAAGACAAAGCCACGACAGAGAAAACAGGTAACAGTATGTCCAGCGGATTGAAGGCTGATGGGAGAGAGGCAGGGGGGCGGCGACGCAGGATGGGGCCCTACCTCCCGTGATCACTGAAATTAGAACCCTAGCCACCATGGTGGGTGGTCGTGGTCGGTGGCAGCAGGGGGGGTAGGGTGTTCAAGGGGACACATACAACATGCTGGAAACTCTGTACCTTTCAGTGTGCCGTCAGAGAGGGCCCAACTCACCCCCGGAACCAATAAATCTAGAGGAATGAGACCGTGTTAGTCAGAGGCTGAAGAAAGCAAGGAAGGAAGGATGGACTGAGTGTTCGAAACGAGAGAGAGCGAGAGAGAGAGAGAGAGAGTTAAAGAGAGAGAAAGAGGGAAAGAGGGATGGAGTAAGGTTAGAAGGAAGCGATGAAAGATTTTAGCTGGTTTATGTGCCTGTGTTAGGTCTTTCCAGTGATTCTGAGTCCAGTTCTTCCGATCAATGTTGTCAATTTGTTCCCAGAACTTTCACAAGGTGGACGTTTTCAGCTACCTACTGCATACCCAACGTCATATCGAGTTACCCCTGCAACTCTTCGACATCTGCAGGTAACCTTTTCTTTCTGTGGTGATACACTGCTAAGAAACCATCTTTTGGCACGGTTGTATGAGGGGAGGCGCAACGTTCATCTCAAAATCGGGCAAAGATATTCAAAAAGGAACAAGCTGTAGATGTGAGAGAAGAAAAAATAAGAGATGCTCGTCCTTCCAACACAACGTTTGCGTATGTTCTCTGTGTGTGAAAGGGGAGTTTTCTCAATTGGTCAGATACTCTTGTCAGACACCTTCTGTAAAAGGAAGATTAATTTTCCATCTGTATTTCTCAAGAACTTAGCTTATCATACAGGATAGATCTATAAACTGTAAGCTCTAAGTAACTATTTGTCTCCACTGCTTCTTGTACCAAGTAATAAAAAAAAAAGAAAGCGCCTTTAAAATATGAGGTAAGATACAGAGATGCACCGAGAGAAATTGGTTGTTGATTGGTCATAGTTAGCTTGGTAAGCCCTCAACTTCTCAAACTCTAAAATTGGATCTTTTTCCATTCAGTGAAGCCATCTTATTAGGTTAGAGCAGTCATGCTAGTACAAACAAAAACTTAAAGTTAACTATTTTTGTTATGAGTATTAATGTAACGTAAAAAACAACAACAAAAAAAGTAGCTAAAGCACTTAAAAGAATAGATATGTCTGTTGTATCTGGTTTTTCAAAATAGTGAAAATGCATGAATATTTGAGACCTTCACTAAATATGCTTATAACTCCCTAATTTTATCATTCACATAGTGAATATACTTTAATATGCATTACTGCGCACATTGGAAATCATTTTAGCACAACCACAGAAGTTAATATCAACAGTGTTCCTTACTTTCATTCTTCAGAACATAGCCAATCAGCACCCAGGAAAATAAATGGTACACCTGGATTGGTTGCTTTCAAAGTGCCAGCCATTAGCATGTCGAGTAGCATTGAATGTAATAATTTCAGCTTTTCATTCAAATATTTCAGATCTGCTCTACAAAAAAATAAAATTCCTGAATAGGCGAGTTGTGGAGTTACGTTACTCAGAAAATAGTGTTGGTTACTTTGACATTGGACTGAGGTCAAAATCCTATTTCCCAATCAGAACTTTACAAAAAACACAATATAGAAAGTTGGCAGCAAAATTCTCATCAGTGCATCTCTGATACAATACCATAGGTTCAGGCGCTTGATTCAAAACAAGGCTAAGGCTAGCATCAGCTAGCACCACATTTTTTTTAAAGGCGTAGGAAGCAGTGGAAAGGGCAAAAATCAAAACAGGCAGTTTGTTATGAACTCCTATACAGCCGCAGGGGAGGGGAAATGAGCTCTCAGCCCTACAAATCTCCTCTGCAGTGATCCCACATCTCAGTTAAGACATAGCGTCCAGATTGTGGTTCAACCCTTGCCCCCTGCGGCTGTACTAAACCACATGCAGAAGAGAGGAAGGGAGGGGGGAGCTCACCTGATTTATTATCCAACAAGTCCCCCTCCCTCTAGCTCTGTGTATCTTCTACCATGCAAGCCCTGTATGTCAGCACCCACTGGGCATGCTTCAAAGGGCCATCCCAAGCACGACGTCTACGGTAGACCAGGCAAGGTAAGGGCAGTGGGAAAGGAATGACGGGCGAACTCCAGTGGTCAGATGCTCTAACTCTGTAGACCCTCCAACTTTGGGAGCTTTTCTCAACAACCAACGTGACAAACCTGATGCTAGTATTGAAGGAGAGCAACCAAAGTCTGTGGTTAGGTCTGCAGAGCCAGAGCAGATGACCACTGGACTACATTGCAAACTATCCTGGGGGAGGGAGGATCTAAAGGAAAAGGGGAAGAGGATTGTCAATAGAAAGGGAAGGTTCTACCGCACAGTAGCAACTATGATTGGCGCTAGCTCACTAATTGCGTTCTTCTAGATTCGGCCAAACCAAATTAAAAAGCAAAAGGAAAGAAAAAAAAAGGCTCAAGCTCAAATTCAAGCAGGACTCAGAAAGATGTGGAAAGACTACCGACCAGCCAGCTCCTTCTCCTTACTCCGTCTCTTTTTCTCCATTCGTTTCAGTCTCTTCTCCTCCCTGCGTTTGGCCTCCTCGGCCTCCTGGTGGCGCCGACACTTGTGGAAGTTCTCCACCACCACGCCCACGAACATGTTGAGCACAAAAAAGGCCACGATCAGGAGGAAAGAGATGAAGTAGAGCAGCATCCACGGATTGTAGTTCATTATTGGCTGGAATACACAAGAAAAAGGGAATAATTTTAGTTTTCCAGAGGCTTCATGAAATAAGGACAAAAGTTACAATTACAGAATAGCCAAAGAACATGAATACAAGGTGGTTTTTCCATGGTTATGAAAACTGGAGGTTCAAGATTGTTGTAGGAACTGGCAAAGAGTCAAACTAACCACAAGCATTAGTTCTGTCAACACCTTAAGATACTTACTTGTTGATCAACTCCTACAGCATCAAGGCCGTCATACATGATATCCACCCATCCGTCTTTTGAGGCCAGTACAAAAAGAGACATCAATGCCTGACAGAAAAGCAAAAGACAGAATTTGTATTAAATGTACACAGTCTTCTATTTTTTTAGGTTTACAATGCCATCATCACATCTCAAAGTCAGTAAAGTCAATGCTAGATCAGGGGTCTTCAAATCAGACCTTGGGAGCCATTGTCATGCAACTTCTAGACTTATCCCTAGACTAACACACTGTAAACGATTGGCTGAATAACTTCCTCTGTATTCTGTAAAGTTCTCCAGACTCCTGCTAATGACCTCAATATTAGACTCGGATGTGTTGAAGCAGACACACATCTAAACGCTGCAGGACACCAGCAGCCCTCGAGGCCTGGAGTTGACAACCCATGCCCCAGACAGTACTGCCAGCAATAGCTTGCAGGAGGTTTTTGGGGTTTGTTGCCAATTGTATATGATGCTGAAAAATCTCAACTAAGGATTTTATTTGGGCTGAGGAATGGGCTTGTGTTTTGTTATTTAATAAAGGCCTAAGGAACTCACATTTGAGTAATACTTAAGAATACGTAGGAGTTCACAGTGACATCTTTGACAGTAGACGTCCCTCAGTCAAACCAAGTCTACCAAACACGTTTATTAAATGTTTGGAAATAGAACCCAATAATAACACTTCATTTCTTCTTTCCCTGATGGAAATTTCAGTTCACCAAAGTTCCTCTAGGTTTCCTACTGAAACGAGGTCAATTAGAAGAACTTGTGCCACAGAATCAAACAACTACTGAATACAGACAACAATAAGACTCGCTGAGCTAAGCTTCTTTCTGGCAGACCTCAAACAAGAAAGCCGAGTAACATTGTTATACAATAGAGTTAGTGGTAGACGTGGTCAGTTATCGGTATCAACATTGACCTGGTTTTAAGCTTAAGGGTTACTGGTGATGGTTATGGGGTTTCCTACCTGCCCTAGGTTGTCGAAGTTGTACTTGTGCCGGACCCATTTGTAGTGGGCCCCCTCGCAGTCTGTCCTGTTGGTTATGTTCCTCACATCCTCCCCCTGACACACATAGAACTTCCCCTTGAAAAGCTACGGAGAAAAAACACAAGACATCCATAAAGCCACTTCACAACTGTTGGGTTCGGTTCCAGCGTTCAGCGGAAAGAAAGCCCTTTCAGAAAAGGATTGTTTTCACTCAGAAAATGCACAATTGTTTTCACTGAGAAAATGCACACTTGATTTGTCTGAGACTGTGAAATCAATCCTGGAAGTTGAGATTTTAATGGGATCTCTGGCCAGAGCATGACCCAGCAAAGCTGTTCAGGTGACTGAGGTCCAGGAACTGTAACCTTGAAGTTTGCTTTTAACTTTAGGGTTTAAGCAGGTGATATGTAGGAAAGCTTATACAAAATTAATGAACTGCTGTTTCGTAGAAATATTTGGCCAAATAAAATGAACATCTTTGGCTAGAAAGGCCTCAGAAATGAGGAGAGGATTCAGTATTCCTCATGGTATCCTCACAGCCAGTAATGTTTCATGACTTTACTTGGACAGATGGTTTATGGTCATTAGCACACTGATGAAGGATAAACAGAAGCTCAAACTGCTCCAAAGGCAAGGTCCCTATTGGTATGGGTAGATACTTGGCTTTGCACTCTTTACTCTGATCTAAGAGGTAATGCTCATGAATAAGGTACATTGAAGAGAACATATGTAGAAACTAGAATTTGTTGCATTTGCAAGAGGAAAAAGGACTCCTGATCCTGCAGGGATTCCCCCAGTATATTATAAGCCTTGCGGGCCACCAGGTTTTACTTGTGCCCCCGCCAGGCTAAGTATTGCTTATTTATTTAATTTTTTTTCTTAAATGTTTGCATGTTTAAGACTTCATAGTTGGTGTTCAGCTATTAATCGACCTGTATTTAAATAACATAATTATCATATGATATTTTAAAATTTCCTGTCAACTTCATATATTTTTTAACTCAAAAACACGACGGACGAATGACTGCCCTAGCACCCAACCACCGGGCTTAGCAAGTTTTCTGGGGGAAACCTTGATCCCGTGTGATGTAACGTTGCTAACAGTGAGCAATGAAGCTTGTTGTAGCGCCCTTTCCTCTCACCTGGACTCCAAGGATGCCAAAGATAATGAAGAAGGCACAGCAGATGACGACGATGTTCCCGATCGGCTTGAGTGACGACATCAGTGTCTCCACCACCAGCTTCAGCCCTGGGGCTCTGCTGATCACGCTGGAGCACATAGGACAGGGTGTTAGTGATCCGCATGGGCCTCTGTGTTTGTGCAGCAAGCGGTTAGGTCACTACTGTACAGATGAGACCAGATGGAGAAGGGATGCCTGGAGCGCTCGCTCTGTCTCTCTGTGTCTTCTCTCTCCACCTCCATATACTCAGCATTGCAAGAGGCTAAGATAAGACACGCACATTGTTTTTTTTATTATTATTTCTTTAACGCAGTGCTTCGCAAACAACTTTTTTTTGATTTTCTTTCTTTCTGCTCTCGTCGTTCTTGCCATCTTTTCGGTTTCTGCAGTTGAGGAAACAGACATATCTAATTAAGCCAATGTACTGATGAGAATGTGCAATTAGTGCCAGCGAGGCGCCCGGTGCTGCAGCTGAGCTCCAGATGAGCTTCCCAGCTAATCTGAAACCCAGAAGCACATACAGTATATACAGTGCTGCATATACTTTGTCCCATGTTGTTACTTTACAACCATAAAAAAAGTATTTTTTGGGGATTTTATATGACAAATAAGGTATAGTTGTGAACTGGAAGGCAAATTGTACATATGTCAACTTATTTACTATTATCATTATTATTCACTATTGAAGTGAATAATAAGCCCCTTATTTAAAATCCAATGCAACATTCAGAAACTAAAATTTTCGCCTGTTCTTCGGAAAAATGCTCCAGAGTCAATCAGACTTTGCTTTAACTAGGCCATTTTAATGCAGGTTTTCTTCATGTATTGTGTTGTATTTTCTCCACCCATCCTCCCAGGAACTCTGACCAGCATCTTTAACCCTGCTGCAGAAAATAATCCGTCCACAATGTGGCAGAACCACCGTACTGTTTTTGAATAAGGATAGTGTGTTCAGGGTAATGGACAGTCAGATTTCTGTAAAACATCCTGCATATGGAGCAAAAAAGAAAGAGTCCTGTTTTGATCTCGTTTCATTAGTTTTCCTGTCAACAGATTGTCCCCCTTTGAGCTGAGAATCTCTCCAGCTCCGTCAGAGTTCACGCAAATCCACCAGTAGAGCAGCTAATTTTCCATTAGCGCTTTAGGGTTTTTTGCTAATTTTGAAAATACTTAGCACGTAGCTTCCCCCAAATTATTATTATTTTAATTTTTTCCGATAAATTTTAAATCTGTAATTTACTGTTCTGTGTTGTAAACGTTTAGTCGCATTTGTCATCAGAGGGGAAGGTTTGGTTGTCAACTTAACAAATTTTCTAGTAGCTATCTGTGCTTTTATTTTGAAATGGGTGAAGGCTGTTTATGCAGCAGTTATGCTTTTTATCCTCAGGTTCTCTACCCATGATGCCATGCTGCAAACTGCACCCTGCTATAGCACCGCATCAACATGGTTGAAAGTAGCGCTTTAGCACTTTAGCATTAGCGCGACATTAGTGATGATAGAGCAACGATTTAGCATTTAGTACTTCAAATTTGTGTCTGTAGAGTGACTGTATATGGGAACTTTCAAAGATATTAGACTGTTTTATGAACTCACCCGCTAAAAGGTACAGATGGAAACTAGCTTAGGCTAAATCTGGTGCAAATCATCTTTTATTAATGATTTTTGCACATTGTTTATTAGTTTAAATAAACTAACTAATTAAACTACATACACACCACACTTTTCAATCTTCTTTCTACAAAACTATTTGAAAACCTTTTTTTTTTGTTCTCCTATGACTTCCAAACTACTTTTAGTATGTAAAAAAAAAAAACACTACAGGCGCTAACAAAACAACAAAACGTCCAACGTTCTCCCGCAAAAGTTGGAGGAAACGTGACTCACAAGCAGGTGTGACCGAAGCAATACAATGCTGCACAGTGAGAGAAGTTATTAGCGGGGTGATCTGTTCGGGCTTTGTTTCTCTCTCTCTCTCTCTTTCTTGCGAGCGCAGACAGTTGAGGTAAGTCTGAGTCAACAGCCCGATCGGAAGAGACGACAGATAATGAGGAGCATTGTCTGACAGCGGTCGCCCTGATCAATACGCCTGCTTCAAAAACACAGAGCTGAGCTGATCCTCTATGTTTTTTTTTTGTTTTGTTTTTTTTAAGAAATAAAATCTAAGGTGCGGGTGCGATGCCGCCTCTGATCCGTAGGGGGCAGCAGCGTTCAAGAACTGCACGTCTCATTTTTCAGGAGGTATTTTACCAAAGTGTCCATGAATACCCAGTGTTTCAGAGCATATGTGTGTGAGCAATTAGCAATTATTGCATGAGGACATAAAACTCCTCATTCGTCTTTCTACCTTCTTGCGTCATGCTCCACTTTCCAGCTTCAGTCTGAAAACAGTTAAGGAGGAAAAATGATGGAAGGACGAAGCACTTACTCCCAATCAGTATTCTCTGACAATACAGTACAGGCTGTACACAAACGGGCGAAGGATTCGCCTTTGTACAGGACATGAAAAGGATGAGCTAGAGATGCGTGAAGCCGCTTGGAGGGGAAAAAAAAACAAAACTGAAAAGTTCTTTGCTTCCAATCTAAATATCTGCATAATTTCACAGCATGTCCCTGTTTTGTGTGCGGCACAGAGGAGGCAGAGAGGAGCACAAGGCGATGCTCGACACCTGCACACCCGCCTCCATCTGTGCCGCCGGGAAATTATTCAGGAAAGAAAAAGAAGGAGAAGGGTTTGAGGGGGGGGGCAACAAGTAAGGAAACAGGAGGCAGGGGTGTTCAAACAATGCGAACGCTGATTGAATGATGCCGGGATGCAGAAAAAGAGACGAAAACAAGGAGAGGAGGAGGTTCAGCTTTTTATTACTGTGTTTTAAAAATTCCAAACTCAGTTTCTGGGTTTTGTTTTCTTTCTACAAATAGAAATCTGGGGGCTTTGTGTTCAGCCCCCATCAGCGGCGCTTAGGTGAAACGCATCTAGGCTGCCATTACGGCTGAAACTCCGCTTCGTCTTTACACGTCCAGAGGCTGGAAGATTTACCTGATCGTCTTTACAAAGTCGTCCAAGCTTAGATTGGATGGAACACGTCTGCCAGCAGCAGTTTTAAAGTTCTGTCACATGTTTTCAACTGGATTTGAGATTATTTCTAAAAACATTACTGTGATTTGATCTAAGCCAGTCCAGCGGTATGACTAGGGTTAGTATGCTGCTGGAAAATGAACCTCAGTCCAAGTCTTAAGCAGATCATATTATGGAATCACGCCTATTTTCAATTCAGTGTTTGTGGATTCACCTATTGGCAGACTCTTCTGTGGAATGTAACTTTATATTTTGCAGAAAATACAGAAATTAGAGATATTTTCCCAGAACATATTTAAAATATTCAAAAGAAAAAGCAGCTGGGGAAGCTGAAACACCAAGGTTCAGTGCCACTCAACATGCCAATGCCTGGCATCTGCAGAGCAGCCAATCCAGGAGCGCCACTTGCTGTTTGGCTGTTACCCCTAAGAGTGGAAAATAAGGAAGACCTGCTGTTTGAACATAGCCAATAATGTGCCCTGCTGGTTTCCCTCTCAACGTAGTTTGTCTTGAGGCAAACAAGTTTGACATTGCTCTCATTTGAGCAGAGCAACTTCTCCCACCAAACGTAAATAACTTATTTTCATGACTTTGCTTCAACAGTAACTTCCTTGCCACCTAGTTTGAAAGGCTAGTGAGAAGAACAGCTAATGTGTGTCCTGTCGACAGCTTCTCTGAAGCTCCTCCAGAGTCACCATTGCCTGTTTTTTTGAACAAAGTTCTCCTTCACCAGTCTGTAAGAGAAAATGGAGAACTAAGTTTGGTACGTGGTTGCGTCACATCAGTTCCATTGTCAAATAATAGCTATAACAGATGTTCAAAGATAGCATACTGTTTTATAACCTAACCTTAATTTGCGTTTCTCCATTACGTCCTCTCTAACCCGTCTGCTGTGTTCCTTGGTCTCCACGATGCTGTTTGTTCACTAATGCTCTATAAAACCTCTGAAGCCTTCACAGACCAGCTGGAAAATGTGAAAACGGCCAGAAATACGAATAGGTTTGATAAGCCAAGCTATAAAAAAATCATGTTAATTACAACTGGATGCAAATCAGGGGTCAAGGAAGGCAACAGAAGAAACAGCTAGTACATTACCTTCCCCATCAGAGGGCTCGAGAAAATCACATCATCAGCTGACGAATGAGCTCAAACGGAGGTTGCTGGCAGCGGAGATTTATCAACCTACACACCTAATGATGAGGGGTGACCTACCGACTACAACGCCTGAAGCTTGGAGTCAAGCGGGATAAGTGGACCCTCCACGGCGGGTGACGCGACCGGGGGTCAGAAACGTGCCGTTAGGTGACCCACAGTGGAATCGGGGACTACACCCTCTGCTCTAGTTGCGTGCCGGAAGATAAACGACTCCATAAGTGGGTGTGTGTGTTCTCGGTCATACTCTGCTAAACAAAGCTGATGCATCATCCTGTCACATGTGCAGATGCTCTCGTACCCCGACGGATCTCCTTTTCCAGGGAAAGCTGAAGGTGGCACGAATATCTGGACTCCGAGGGAAAACAGCGACACGCTCATGGAGAAATGATGCACTGATCATCTGTTGTTGCATTTCATGTGCGGCACTCAGTGTTCGCACTGAATTTTCTCTCCACATGTTGCACAAAATGCCAAATGTAGCTTTATCCTTGGCTAAAAAAAAAAAAATACACAGAGAGGTATTTGCTAGTTCCAAGCTGCCAGGGATTTCGTCTTGGGAGCATGTTAATGACGACGGGTGATTGATACATATTCCCATATCAGCATCAGCAGCTCAGCATCGCCAGAGGCAAAAATACAAACGAACGAGATCCAATTCAAACTCCCTTTGAAGAGCGAGGCAGACACAATCAAACTGCAGGAACAGGCTGATCCCGGTATTAATGCCGAGGCATTGTGGATGACTAATCTGTGTCTTAGATAATGTGTTTTAATATTTTTCACTTGGTCGCAGCTCTATTGACTTTGAAGACAGTGAAATGCTCCAGAATGAGTGAACAACATCAAGGTTTAAAAATTATTTTTCTTAAACATTGAGCTGAAATGATTTATCTGGTGCTATTGCTAATGGAGAAATGCTTTTAGCTGTGGATCAGCACAAAAAAGATTATGGCTGGATACAAACAAACATTATTTATATCTGGGTATTAGAGATAGGCTGGTTGGAAATGAGAGAAAACCCTAAGTTTGAGAAAAAAAGGAGGCGGGTTACAGCAGCAAAGGACAACCTGAATGAAGATGGCCTCTTCTCCTTCATCAAATTAAATAAGATTGGTGTCCAATGTTTGTGCAGCAAAAACCTTTTGTTTGTCCTGCTACCATTTTAAATTTATTAAGAAATCTTTCCAGAGGTCAACCACCCAGTCCACATTTACAAAAGCAAATGAAGTGCAGTGCTAATCAACTGTGCTAGCTTTTTGGTGGTTTGTGCGGGAATATTTTTTGTTTGTGCCGCTTTCATTTTTAAGATAAGAAATAAATTCTAGATCAACTTTTCCTTCCTACCCACATTAACACAATCTAACAACATTTATGTGAATTACTTGTACTGTGTTGGTGCTGGGTTGTACAGCTAAAATATATGTAGTACAGTTGATTGACACTAAATTAGCTTGATTTTGTAGATGTGTGTGTGTGGGAGACATTGGAGGACTTTAGCAATGGTGGCGCCCTAGAATAAGCTTCTCAAGCCATTGTTCTTGTTATTGACCAGACTGACGCTTTTAAAGTTGTTTTGTTATTTTTGTGCTGTTCAGCTCGCCCAGAGTAACTTACGATAGTCTCTGCCTACGAGCTGCTGCTATGCGAATTAAACAATAATAACCACCTTAAAACGATTCCACTCTATTACTTTATGATTGTGCCGCCTCAGTTGATGAAAAGCATCAAAGCCGCCTCAGCTCTTTTGTTTTTACTTTACTTCTTCTGTCAACATGCATTTTCCCATCTCCGTCCCTCGCCTTCGCCTCGTCTCCCCAGCGTTTTCTCCCCTTTGCTGCCATTTTGCATTTCCCTCAGACCGAAGACATTACACTCTCGTTCGCACCAGATAATATTTGCCTTCCGTTCTGAATTTGCTCAATTTCCTCCTGTAATTGCTTTATATTCTTTAATCTGACTTTAAAACCTTCTCGGGGCTGACGGTAAGTGTGCGTCAGCCTTGCTGCCATCTAGGGATTAAATAAAGCGAGGCCAAGATTAACAGAGTGAGGAGTCAGCACTGCAGAAGTTAAAAGTAAGGTGCCTCCTGTGAATATCCGGCTTGTTACATTTAGATCAGATTAAATCAATTAATCATTTATGCTACTTTAATATTTCACCTCCTCAAAGTGTTTCATTAATTAAACAAAGTGTATTGTTGTACAAAAACACTGAATTCTACGTTTGTTGAATGTTTGTGTGTCATTTTTAATCACTTTATGGCATAAAGAAGGTTTGATGAAGTCTCTAGATTCATTTTATAAGAGGATAATGACTAAAACAGTTAGAACACATATGTCAAAGTCAAGGCCCGCGGGCCAGATCCGGCCCGCGAATCAATTATCTATGGCCCCCTGAATGATATTTAATTACTATGAGAACCAACCCGCAAGCCAGAGCCGCCCGCTCGTGTTTTGCCCGCATTTCCCATAATGCAACGGTAGCCCACGAAGTGACTACAGCGCGCCCAAACGGCTTCATTATTCATCAGCAGTCAGAGCAGAGATTTAAGTTTTTTCAAATTTCTTTCAGGTACCGCCCTCCTCAAAAATGGCCAAAGGTAAGGTGGACGCTGAGAACGCGGTTTCAAGACAGGTGGGAGGCAGAGGACATGTTTACGGAGGTAAAAGGCTTTTTAAGTTTCAGTTAAATTTTTACATTTGTTTC
>CAEGAF010083508.1:0-19467 GCA_903067075.1 Micropoecilia bifurca | reverse complement strand
GGAACAACATCAGACATCTCAGTCCAGAAATGTGCAGTACTAGGCACAGCCAAGATACTGCGCAGAACACTCAAGCTTCCAGGCCTCTGGTAGAGGACCCGAGCTCACAGGATGAAAGAGACCACCCCCCGAAGGGTGAGAAGGGAATTTATTTTTTTTTTTTTTTAAAGTAACTAAAACTACTATATAAAGTAACTAAAACTATGTGTAGCATAGTAATGATGAATAAGGTAGCAAAGAAAGCAACTCCTACTTATGAGTTGGATTAAAAGAAATTCAGAAATAAACAGAAACATCACAATAAAATAGGAATAAATTGGTAATTTGGAGATTAACATATTCAATAAAGCATGATGAGAGTCAGACAATAATAAGCTTTTATGTGTCACAAGTATTCATAAAAACTGTGAATAAAAGTCACGTTTGGGTTTGCAAACTATGAAGTGCAACTTATGTTTGGTGTCCATGGTTTCACAATGACGGCTCCTGACTAATATACTTCCCAAAACAGATCCCATCATGAGGAAAGAACTTTTGGTAAAAACATCAATCAAGAAGTGAAAGCGTGTGCATGAACGAGTCTTTCAAATGGAAAGCCTCAGTCTTCCTGGTTCACCTATTCACAAAATATGAACAAAATGCATTTTTGCAAAGATATCTAGCAGCGATGCTACTTGACACACATTGGCTGGTGGCCATTTACTTTCCTTGACACTGATCAGCTGTACTCCGAAGACTGGAGATCCTAGTTTCCTCCATAGTGCCAAGAGAGCTTAGCAACAAGCACTTTGAAATGCATTGTTGCTGAAAGGTGCAATACAAATAAAAGTTAATTTGATTTGATTTGATAGTAGAGGGCATCTCAAGAATCCCTGGAGCTTCTAAGCTTGTCATGGGTCTGGTCTCTAGCCCTTGTAGATACCATGGGTCACTAAACTCACAGAACTGAATGGTGTGTATGAACACAGTGGCCAACAAATCTGTTTTTTTAGCAATATGTTTTAATGAATGCAAGACTATCCTGTCTCTTGGGACAACAGTTAATAAAGTTGCCTTGATCTTGACTTGATAGATTTCTTTATGATGATATTAATATTACAACCAGATGCAAACATCAAAATCAGTGCTTTTGATGTTTGAATGAATCAGTTAAAGGGATAAATCATCCCATGCTGCTGCACAATCTGCAGCAAACTCTCATTGTTTGTATGATGCTGCAATCTTGCCAGCAGCTAAATTTTGGTCAGGAAAAGGTAGGTTTCCATTTGCATGTATAAAAATATGTCTGATAGTGTGTACAAAACTTGTGCATAAAATTAAGCAATTGTATTGCCTGTTTTATTGAAAAGCACAATAGTAGATTTTCTTGCGTGAAAATAATCAATTGTACTTTCAACTCTGGTCTTTCTCCTCTTTGCCACATCTCTTCAGCCATTATGAAGTACTGCCAGTCTGTAAAACATGTTACTCTTTAAAGGTATGTGCTAATAGGTGCTATTACACTCACTCTTCTCCTCCCCACCCTTTTCACTCACAAAGTACTATGTTCTCTTCTTCCTAGCCAAGTCCTTTCTTTCTTTTCTCCTCCTCTCTGTCCTTTTTCCCCATCTCTAATTAGCAGTGTGTTAAACTCAGGGGGCAGCGACCAGGAATGCCCAGACAAGCTCATAAAAGTAACATCAAACTGCAATAGACGCCAACAAACAGGTTTAACTTTGCAGCTCATTGTGCAGAAGGTTGAACAAAAGGAAGCCTTAGAAATTCCTTGACGGTTCAGAGAAAGATGATGCTAAACATTATCGTAAAGTTTCCATCATAGCTGATTAAACATGACAGTCTTTCCTCAAAAAAAACTCCTTTGCTTTTCACCACTTTCTTCACCTCCTCATTTTTCCCTCACTCCTCTCCTCTTTCATGTGTTCACCCCTTCAATATCTCTCCTCCTTCCTCACATCCATCTTTGAAGTCTGTCTTTCTGTCCCTCTACCTCCCTGCTCCCTCTGTCCTTCGGTATGACCACACAATGACTCTTTCATGCGTAGGAACGGAGGACAGAAAAATGAGGGGAAGAGGAGAATAAAAAAGTGTTGAAGGGGGAACAAGAGGAACGGGGAAGTATCAATAAAAAAGGCAGAAAAGGGCGGAGTTAGGAGAATGGAAGAGGCAAAGGTGAAGAGACAGAAGAAGGTGAAGAGGAGAAGAGGGATGAGTGGAGGAAGGGTAGAATGGGGTCAGAGCTGACGTTGAGGGGGTTGATGCGGGGTCAACATGATGAAGCAGTAATGGAAGTGTGTGTCTGTGTGTGTGGTGGAGGACGTGAGATGTATGGCTGGCTGACAGAGGAAAGAAAGACGGAGTCAGAACATAGCGGAAGGTAGAAAAGGTAATGAGTCAGTGAGGGTGTGGTTTCTCAGTGGTGTTTGTTATTATTCAGTTCCGTAATGACGAAATAAAAACATTCAACAGGTTAAAGGTCAAAGCTCATAATATACAAATTGTAAGAACTATTTCAGGGTGCAGCCTGATTTTCACAATCATTCCAGGATTAATAATGTTTCTCTTCATTTGGATTTCCACACCATTTCTTTATCACCAGTGTGATAACTTAACGTTGAATTTTTGTTTTTACCTTTTTTTTCATTCTTGTAAAAGTCATATTGTGCTCCAACTTCACAGTGAGAAAAAGAAGAGAGATTTTTTTGGCAAAATATATTTTTATTCTATTTAATTCTGAAAGGTTATGATCCAGTGGCTGAGTTGGAAATGGAACATTAAAACCAAAGAACATTTTTGGACAGTGGTTTAATAGAAAACAATAATTCAAAGCTTTATCAGTGAGGGGTCAGTTACAGATATAATTTTAGTGGATTGGTTTTAATCAAAGACAAATGGTGATTTGATGGGAACATTGTTATGGTGTCCTTGAGCAAAACTCTGAATCTCCACATTATTCCCAAAGTCCCAGGTTTCTATTGGAGATGATGGAATGAATTATTTACACCGATTTGCAGAAGGATTAATAACCCATAAATTTTTTTACTGTATTACCGTACGTCTATTTTAATAGGATTTTATATAAAGGAACAATCCAAAGTAATGTCATAGTTTTAAAATGGGGGAAAATAATGCATCCATCCATGGGCTATGGGCTACACCCACTTGTTTTAGAAACAAATTGAAAGCACTAATGCTAATACCAAATTTGGTGGACAAAATAACTTTTCCCCCAGAATTTCTCATTAATTTTGGGGAAACGGAAAGTTTCCGTTTATATCTTAGGTCTGTGGTGGATTTATATCCTAAAGAAAAATATATAACACTTCAGATATTTCACAATGAGATATTTACACGTGGAAAAGTGTTACAATGGCCACCGTAAGAAAGGCTTACAGTATTCAGCTATACTGTATGAACTGATTAGTAAATTATTGCGAGGTAACGCCATACCTGTTTTGAGGTAATGCAAAAGAAAGAAAATCCTCCAGGTTTCCTAGCAGGCTCCATAGGTTTGCTTTGGCTGCTATATTGCAGAAAATCCTGAAAGATTTCTACCTTAATCGGTTTCTACATTCATTTCAATGATTTGAAGCACACCAGCAAGTCCTCTGAATGCTTTAAAATCTTATGGTTCTAGTTGTATAGGGTTCTATATTTGAATCCAAGTCAGAGTAAGTGGCATTCATGCACATAATTCCACCAATTTGGAATTATATTAATTCTGAAAAAAATGAGTAGGCCTAAAATTCATTGGTAATGACATAAAAGACATATTCCAATTTATCTCAAACTCTTGTTTAGGGGTGCAAATCATGTTGGTGCTTTTACTAATGATTGAAATCACAATTTCAATACTGCATTTTATGTTTACTTGGGCAGTTTTTGACCAATATTGTCTGATAATCCAAAACATTTAAGACAAGAAAAAAAATCTGTATCAAGGCAAATACTTTCACATCCCTGTAGATCCTCCTACGAAAAATATCAATTCTGCTGTCTAGATAAAAGGAGATAACTCCATGATTTTTTTGGACAAAAGACAACAGCTAGTTATTATATGTGACTACAACATCATCTGAGGAAGAGAGGTGGTCTCTGATAGGCTGGACTAACACTGAGGTGAGGTGAAAGGTCATTTAGGGGTTGCAGAGGAGTATGCACAGGGGGGAATATCAACACCTCGTCTAATATCTACTTTGCAGCTTGTGTCTGTGTGTGTGATTGATCCATTCAACTTGGTGGCTGTGGTTATGGGTCTGAGACCGGAGATAACTGTGTGCAGGTCTTTGTGTGTGTGTGTGTGTGTGCGCGTGAGTTTGTGTGTGTGTGTATTTGGGGAGGGGTGGAAGAATAAAAGACGATCCGTCTCCCATGGCGACAGGCTGGACGGTGGACCCTTCTACTTCTTCTAAATATTTACAGAGCACTGGCCAATCAGTGTTGAGCGGACAGCGGCCACCAGCCTCGACGTGAAGGGGTTTGTTGAACACGTATGATTTAGTTTGCTCACGTCAGTCACGTCTTCAAGATGTAAAGCTTCTACTTTTTTATTTTGCAATTAAGATTACTAACTAGTCACTGTGGCTCTCACCAGCACTAAGCTCCAGACTGAGAAAGACACACACATACACACACACACACACACACACACACACACACACACACACACACACACACACACACACACACACACAAACACACACACACACACACACACAAACAGATCATAAACGGTGTCCTCAAATGTACTAGTACTAGATCAACTATGTGTCTCTTATAAACACAGTAAAAATCCATCCAAAACATGGAAAAAACATGTTTTGCTCCTTTCGCTCACACAGTCCGACTCGCAGACAGTGCATGTGTGTGTGTGTGTGTGTGTGCATGTGTGTGTGTGCAGTGAAAGTGGTCTGCCAGCCTGTTTGAGCGAACAGTAAATGAATAAAATGTGTTTGACCCGCTGAGAGGAAGTGGTTTCCAGACCGCCCCAGCATGTTGGAAACAGCTGTTTGTGTGCACTTGAGTGCGTGTGTGCGTGTGTGTGTGTGTGTGTGTGTGTGTGTGTATCTGTGTGATTGAGCTAGTTCCTGAGCAGCATGTTTTCATCCTGTGTGTGTTTTTGCTTCAATCAGTGCATCTCTGGTGTTTCTGTGCACATGCGTGTAGTTTTTCATGTGTGTGTTTGTCTCCGTTTCCGTGTGCGTGCGCGTCTGTAAACTGCTGTGCAAGGGAGGTCCGTTGACCACTTGAGAGGAAACCACAGGCCAGACAGAGTTGTGTGTCATCGGGCCAACCATCGTGGAGCCAAACTCCCACTTTAGGGCAAAGAACAAAAGTTACAGAGATAAATCTCTGCGAAAACGACAGGTGATGAAAAATCATTGTTAATTTTTACTTGCTGTCGTTACAAAGTATCAAAGCGTGAAAATAAGGCCCTTCATTTTTTATGAATCAAATCTTAACCCTAAGCTAACCACACTAATGTCGTTTTTATCAATAAAGAAATTTAATTTTTCCTCTATTCTACCCAATAGAGGAAAAATGGCCTTTGCACAAGTGGATGTTTTAGTACATAAACATAATAATGAGTAATAATTAGCAGTTTTCAATGTATGATTTTAAAAACATATCTTTTCAGCAGTTACTCCACATGGAATAAGGTTATTTCAACATATAGAATAATCTTATTACATGAACCACCATCTCTCCTTCACTGACAGACTGCTGCATCCGTGGTGCACAAAGGAACATTACCACAGACTCTTCCCCTGACCACTGTACCATTCAATAGCCATTCACTGCTCTCAACAGACTCAATAAGTGCTTATAACCCTGCTGATGTTAGCTTTTTTTACAATTTAAGTCATTCCAAGTAACAATTCTGCTGGTATTTGCGCAGCTTTATTTGCTCTTACTGTAAACACTGCACACAACCAGTTGTTTTTTAAGTGAACAAAAACACATGGACATTTTGGACATTTTTCAAAAATATTCTACTTAGTTACACTTTCCACTGTTTTAGCACAGTGGTTTATGTGATTATTTTCCCCTATTGTACAGTAGGTGGTTCTTAATGTATTATGATTGTTATTATTATTTCATATTTTTGTCTTTGTATGACCCTAAATTCCTTAGTTGCTTGTCACTTTGCTTCTTTTTCTTGTGGGACAAAATATTTTTCTAAGTTATACAAATAAGTATGTTATTTTAAAAATGTATGCAAACTTAATTTTAATTTTGCTAAACTTAGCATTCAAAGCTAAAGCCACTGGGAGAAAGTCACATCAAATAATAGCTTAAACCTTATTAGCAAAAACTACAAATTAGAACAGAATAGGAATATCCTTTATTGTTCCACAGTTCAGAAATTCAGGTGTACCAGAAACCAGTTAGAGATAAATTAAGGCATTTTTTATGCTTGTGGGACTTTTGCCTATATTAAGGCTTTCTTTTACTGCAGTTACATTTGTAAAACTAACCACTGAGTCTGTCTCAGTGAATACCTACAGGTCATGTCAAAGAGACATTTATCTATAAGAACAATGAGGATTATTAACAAGGAAAACAGCCAAATTAAAAAAGTATGTAAGTTGAACAACAGTTGTGCACTGATTTGAAATGAACTAATCACTTACAAATACCATTGCTTCATGCAGCTACTGTTTAATACTCCTCTGTATTCCTCCCCCTTCCTCCTCTTCCTCTCTTTTTTCTTCAAAGTATGTGGCTTCCACTTCCGTCGAGCCCATGATCCGAATCTTCTGATCTTTACACAAAACAGATCAGGCACTCCGTCTCTCTCTCTCTCACACACACACACACACACACACACACACACATACACACACACACACACACACACACACACACACACACACACACACACACACACACACACACACACACACACACACACATATGCATACACACACACGCATTCCCACATACTAAGGACAGACACACACTACTTCACCTCATCAAAGTGGTGGAAGTGTGTGTGGGACGATGGATTTGATGGAAAGGTTGGGGGTCTCGGAAGTGTTTTAGTGTGTGCGGGTCGGGGGTGGTGGTGCACACATTGCCTTTTTGAATACACAGACAACACTCACACACACCCAGCTGGGAGTTATCAGTGTTTACTCTCTCCTGTCTGACTGTACTTAAACTACCTCCTCTCCCCACTCTCCCTGTCCACACGTACAACCACCCAGCCAGATTGAGGGAAACCTTTATCTGAGCTTGGCGCTAACTTGTGAATGGTAGTGTGTTTTGTCAGTTATGTGTGCGTGTGTGTGTGCGTGTGTTTAGCTTGGCAGACTGCCAGGGAAGCTGGGCAGAAGCCAAACTTCTCTCTACGGCAGCAGCCACGTGCCAAAACCTGCTGTGATTCTGCCTTGGTATTTAGATTTTACCTTGTATCAGTTTCCAGGCTTTGAAACTGAGCATTTGGGCATTGGGGTATGTGGAAGAAATTCATCAACTTCACATGATGTTATGAAGGAGAGATTCCTTATACAGAATCTAAAATGAAATTTAATAAAACAACAAAAAACAAACTAAGGAGTTTCAGAATAATTTCATGTGTCATAAGCCCAAGTACAGAGTCCCTGTACTGTAAAAAGTACATAAAACATATCTTTATATTATATATTTAAATTATCAAAAAAAAAGTTACATATTTGTATTTATTCAAAACTGTCATCTCCCTGATCTTGGTCTACACTCATGATCTGTACAATATTCCAAAATCTTGTAATGGTGATATCAGTCATGATATCTTCTTATTTCCTTCTTTCCTCTCTTTTTCATCTCTGCTTCCATCATTATGTGACTGTTAGCATTTCTGGGCAATGTCATTTGTGTTCTGTCTAATCATCTGCTAATGTAACTGACTAAATATTACACTAAAATGTAAAATGAAAGTTAATGATACTAAGAATAGCCAGCAATTATTACACTCTAAACAGTCCTTTGCCTAATAAAAATTGCAATACAAATATATGACAATATATTTGAGGTTATGCAGCAATAGTCTAAATGTCTAATATTAAATACAAAATACTAATTTCAAATATCAACAATGACCCTTTCCTTTAAACTTGATTTAGTAAAATTAAACATATTAAGAACATTTATTATGGGTCATAAAGTGACCAAAACATGATTGTTTTGCTCCGGACTACATACAGTAGCACTGTTGTCTAGTGATTCTTTATTTCCTTTTTTATCAGATTTATCTGATCACCAGGGTTTATGTCGTATTTTACAACATGTATTATAGAGTTTCTGCTGATGCATTGCTGTAGCTAAAATGCATGAGAAGAAAGTGACAAAGTGCAAGGAAAACGGATAAGAGAAGATTGGAGATATAATGTCTAAAATATCTGACTGAGTTGGTTTCTGTCTGACAGAGTCGTGTATCAAAATTTAAATACACAAGATGTTAAGGTTTCTTTTTTCTTTTTACATGATTTTCACTTAAAATTAGCTGTTTGGGACTAAATGAACAATAGATCGAACCATAGACATAATTTTGGTTTGTGCCGACTTAAGACCTTTGTTGAGCACTTTTTTGTGCAAGGGTTAAAAATGTAAAATAAAAATGTCCATAGTCTCCAATCGGTAGAAAGGTGTCTGTCGTTTTATAAAAACTGATGTTACAATTTTTATCCCTAAAATAAATTGGAGAATAAAAAAAGGGTCCATCAGTGGACAAAAATAAGTTGACAAAAAATTTCTCAGTTCTAAACAAACTGAATTCTTGGGACATTTCTAGTCCCAAGTTAATAGTGAACTTCGAAAATGACTCAGTCTTGGGGGTTTTTTTATATGTTAAATGCTAATAAAATATTGAACCGTTCCTCCCTTGTTAAGCTCTACACAGAAGCTAATACTCTGTGTCTTATTCGTAGTTGCTTCTGGCAGGTTAATTCTTTGTGGTTCAGGAATTCAAACAAAGGGAGTGTCTGCTGTTTAAACTATTGTTTGCATTCAAAGTGGAAAGATTTACAACCACTTACAATTATGACATTAATAAATAAATCAGCTCAGGCAGTTCGCTGATATGGGCCTTGACTTGTCTCAAAATAAAGTTCAAAGTCCTCCCTGTCTGGAACTAAATACCATAAACACTCCGTCTATTTCGACTTGCACAACTCTCACTTTTTTCTGGCTGGATTTAGAGAAGCTGTGAGAACTTTATTTACTATATGGGACTGTCAGCCAAACATCTTTAAGAGTTATGAAGAATTTGATGCATTGAGGTTATTATAGCAGTGTTACTGACATGGTAATCCAAACAATCTGGAATACAGTGGTTTGTTTTAATCTCATCTTCAAGTGTGCTTGATGTGCTTCTGCATAACATTTACATTTACATTACAAGAAATAATTTTTTTGCAAAGACATTTCTTCTTTGTCTATAATAAAAAAAGAAAGCTGGAATAAAAGATAAACACATCATTTTCACTCCCCAGGACCATCTCCTTACTGTAAAAGGGTTAGAGTCATATGGTTTTCTGTGTGCTAAAAATTCACATGCTCATCATACATACATACTTATCAAGAAAAAGTGATAGGAATTCATATCAGATCCCAAACTTTGAACCAATTACCAAGCCCTATGGTCAGATAGGAAACAAACATTCATATACACACCCAAAACACACCTCCACATTTCCTATAAATGATAAAAAAAAAAATCTTTAGTATACTTAAGTATGTGATGACAGCCAGTCAAAAATTACTAAAATCCGCAGCTACTTGAGACCCAACGTAAAGACACTTCAAACTTGTTATTTAGTAGTTCAAACACAAAATATACCTCAATGTGAATTAATATGCATCATGGAAAACATCTTTGCACTTCCACGGTTTTCCTTATCTCTGCTTTTGGGGGTACAGCCAATCAGCAACAAGGAAAATAAATCCGGTCTTGGATTGGCTGCTTTATAAGCGCCAGCCAATCCACCAGTAGCATGGCGCCTCGGTGTTTCATCTCCTGAATGGCCGCCACCTGAGATTAAAGGATCCCTCAAAGGTGCACCAACCTTCACAGATCCTGCGAAGGTTGGCGATAACTGCAGGTTCTTTCTTTTCTTTCTCTTCTTTTCTTTCCACCAACGTTTCAATGTCTCAAATGATACTTACACAAACTGTAACAGCAGAAGCAAAAAACGAGTATGGCTGTTAAAAAGTTCAAATGTCCATTAAACACTTAACCTGTCAGAAAAGCAGCAATATCTTATAATAGTCACTCTTCTGGGAAGAGCTCTTGGTATCATTTGGCCTGATTATATAAACCACAAGAAGAATCAGTTTAATCCGTGTTTTGTTTTTAATTTAATTGTGATGATAATCTGAATCCTATTTGTAGCTGACAGCTGGGAGGCCTGGCTTCTTTCATTGATTTTTTTAGGCAGTCAATATGTTGCACGTGAAGCCTGGTTGAGGGTTTATCGTGAAGGAGTGAACAGATTATTACTAAAGCACCTGAAACTACAATTATGGCATAGTCTACTGTTTCATCTTCTGAGCTCCAAACCATGTAATTCTGACTTTATAAACCACAAATTTTCTTAATTTTTCTTGTAATTGTACTTTTGTAGGACATCTGAATGTTGACAATTTGCTCAAGTAAGATATCAGAGATAAAAATGTGTCTACTGTGCTTAAATTCAGAGCTGGATAAGGAAGTTCCACTCTTAATGGATTATCATCTAGATCAATAGTATGTAGTTCATAGTATACATGTAGTCCAAGAAAGTTTTTAAAATAGAAAAGACATTGTAATGGTGGCACTTCAGAGTCGAATCTCCAAAGAGATTCCTATATTTTGCCACTTTGTAGGGTTATTTCAGCTGTCATCCCAAAAGGTCAGAGCTAGGGTTGTGGCCAGGGTTAGACAGAAGAGAGGGCCTCAGTGGGTCACTGTGGCTCCAGGTCCAAGGGGTAATGGTGTTCCCAGTTCCGGGATAAGGGGTAGCATTGAGGCCTCAGGGCCTCTGCAAAGTCCAGGGGACCAGACAGCGGCCAGGTCAGTGTGTGATTGATGAGATCAAGTCGGGTTATGGCAGGTGCCCACTAGCCCCTGACCACTTCAGCTTAATCAGCACAGCATTCAGACAACGGATCCTATTTAACCTTCTAATGAGTGGTCACTCAATCTGGACAGGCACCCATGGACACTAAAAGCACAATGACCACAAAAAAAGACCCCACTGACACAGTGTGAAACAAGAAAGTCAAATAAAGTGACATGAAAATGTCAGAGAGCTCATCCAAACACGTATATGGACAAGTACAAGCTGCTGCCCATTGTCCAAGCATTCATCCATTTATTGATTTTTCAATTAGCACCAAAGAGCTGCTTATAACAAAAATAATGTAATTAAGTCTTGTCAGTTGAGAACAATGACCTGCTTCAAACTCCAGAAACATGGTAAAATAACTGTTATACTGCATTAATACATACCACAGTACTTATAAGTAGATAATATGTATTGTGATCCAAGTATGTTAGAGTAAATTGAATAGTATGGTGCAGGGTAGAATAAATTAAGATTGTGACTTATCATGCAGTCATTACGATCCAGTATTTAATTGATATTGAACATCCATAGTGCAGAGGTTATTCTTTCCCCGTCTATAGTTCAGATCACACTTTAAAATCTTTTAATAAATATTTATCTTAATATTAGAAAATTGTTTTGTAAAGTGCCTTCATATTATCTTTGCTCCAAAGCAGTGCTATTTATCAAAACACAATGTGAATAAGACCTGAAGTGTTTTGCTAGTAAAATGTTGCTTAAAGTAAAACAAAAACTTAAAGTACAACTATTCTAACGTAAGAAGTCTCTTCAGTTGTCTAAAGCATAATATGTGCTATTTTAACAAGTAACATTACTGGTAAATATGAATTGTTACATCAGAATATACTTGGAAATTTTAAATAGTTGAGTTTAGTATTTTAAATAAGATAGTTGCACTGCTTCATTTAATGTACAATTTTAATTAGTTTTCTTTAGATTTAACACAGTTTTCTTGTACTTGTTGATTGTACTAGTTAAAAACAAATACAGTAAATGTTCAAATAAAAAATAAGTTATTCTACTTTTTATAAAGCATTGAAGAAAGCCTTTGTTTTCTTCAGAGGATCCTCCCTGAAGGCAGAGAGATTCATCAAGGTGAGAAGGTAATAAAAAGTGTGTGATTTCAGGCTTTAGGGATAGAAACTGCAGTGTCACTGATGTGTCAACAGATTTCCTTCTTCCATCACAAATGCTGCAAAGCATTTAACACACACTGTGTGTGTTCAAGATTACATTAGTGAAAGTTAAAAGTATCAAATGGGTAGTTACAATGTAAGGTGTGAATCCTAATTAACTTGATGTGATGACTTTAATGGTTAAAGGTTGTGTATTGAATGTTTGCCTAACTTGCGACTGTTTGATGGACATTTACTAAGACACAACTTTGTTTAACCAAATGGATTTTTGTTCAATTCTTGCTCCCCAAAAGACAGTCTCTTAAATAATCTGAACAAAATCAGCATTAAACAAAGAAAGGTTAAAAGAGGCCGGTTTCATGTGCTTCCAATACCACTGATAATTAGTCAATCAACCAGTAGGGTAGGGTTGGGTTTAGGTAAAAAATAGATCCAGAAATACAAGGTTATGAAATAAAACAAAAATATCACTTTCTCCGTTCTGCATTTCTGTGCTCTAGTGCTACACATGTTTCAATTGAAGTATTAAAATAAATTGCAAGTGACTAAGGTTGATTTTGCATTTCCTCTGTGTCTTCAAATCAATATAATTTAATATTTATACTCTTTTATATAAGGCACTTTGAAAATTCACAAATTATTTTACAAAAAACCTCCACTAATAACAGAATTGCATCTCTAAAACAATAATCCTACATTATGCTCTGTCCTCTGGTTGCATGTCAGGTATTTGTATCCTCCTATATCCCAAAAGCTCCTTTCAGAAGGCACTTCTGCAACAAACCCACAAGCATGCACCCCACCTTATGGCTTAGGTGTTCTTAATGCACCAGTGAAGTTGGGTACATCTGCAACAAGATGTGCTTACACAACATTCTCAGAATATTGTGGAACCAAAGGGATATTGTGTACAGCTAAAATTTGTCTTCTACTTCTTGCCCAGAGCCTTGAGAATTATTTTACAAATAAGTTAATTCCCGATCATCATTTTTCAAATTCACACTTATTTCTGCTATTTTGTCTGTCTTGCTATTTTTTGCAAGTAGAAAATCATGTGACTGTGACTGTAACCACCCGTCTGAGCCACAGGTATACCATCAGTAGTTCAAGTTCAAGCTCCAATACTAAGTAGGTCCTTACAGGTAAACCCAAAATTATTCACACACCTGGACGTGCAGAATCTGAGTAACCAAATTCAGGATAAATAGGGGCCAACCAAACATCTACCTTTATGACCAAATTTACTGTGTGGTATTCTGGGAATCGAGATCTTTAGTTTTCATCAAACAGCCCTGCATTTTGGTCCTCCAACACTTGATCTGATGAAAGACAAAGAAGCACCTGCAAATGATAACATTTCTAAGTAAAAGCTGTAGTTTGTTTTGCTACAAATAAAGACCCAAACAGAACCAACTCATTACATTAATCAGATTTTAAAGGACCACAAACATCATTTAGGAATGTTAAACATACTGTGGGAATGTAATAGCGATACGGTGCATGATAAAAAAAAAATACCACAAACAAGAATGAAGTCTCTATTAATTAGATTTTTTTTAACCACAGTCCCCATGTATAACAGTGGTTAGTCCTCAGGCTTATTTTAGTGGAAACTACCAAGACGGGGGGTTGTGTGACATCAGATGTGATGTGTTTGTGCATGTGTGCGTGTCTGTGTGTGTGTGTTATCTCCATGTTGCCGTTTCATTTGGTGACTCAGTGCACTATTTCCGCTATTTACTGGAAGATAGCTGGAACATGTTTATGTCCGTAGCTTTTTAATGGCTACCTGAGAGTGAGTGCGGGAAGCCTCAGAGTCCTGTTTTCTCCTAATAAAGTGCTTTATAAAAACTTGATTTATTTTTGTTTCTTAGTGGTGTTCCACAGATTATCTCAGGACTGAGGCTCAGTTGACTGAAAGTGACGCATGATGTAGCAAGACATCATGCGTCAGCCAGACTGCTCTGTACTCGGCCTGTAATAATATAAAAAATCAAGCAAACAAAGAAAAACATACAGTTGTAGCACGTCCACATTTTGTGAACATTCTAAAGTTATAGCTCGACTTTTCTATTTGTGCTTATCTTTATTTTTATGTTATCAACAAGAACCAAAGATATTTCTTCCAGATATTCATTGCCTGACTTTATGGGGAGACTGCTTGGGCAAGGCAAAGTGAAGAACAAAGGTTCACAAATTTAAAGGTAGCAATTAATTACTCTGAAGATTTTTAAAGTCACCAAGACATCCTTGATCCAGCTAACTAACTTAAACAGCTGCCGTGTCTAACACAGGTTACCCACAAACAATACAAATTTACATGCTTCAAGCTTTGTCAGAGCTGCCGGCACAAAGGTTACAGGAAAAGGGTATAATTTACATCCTCTTTGCAAAGATGAGATCATTCGCTCTGCTATGACTGTTGAAGGATTATTTGCAAAGGTGAGGTGATTAGCCCAGTTTACCAAAAATGACCAAAAAGCAGCAAAGAATTACCCCCATAGTGACAAGATCCTAAAAACTCACTGAATGATAAGTCAAAACAGGTACAAATAATGTAATCCTGTCATTATAGTTTCCTAAAACAGTGACTACTCACTTTTTCCTGATATTGCAGTTCTACCAGGAATGGATAGAAGACTAAAGGAAACTAAGGCCAGCGCAAAACACAGGTGCTTTATAGGCATTAAATGTAAGCTAAAAAATAAACGATTCTATCATTGATGAATTTTATGACTGACTCATTTTCTTAAAATAAATCACACATTATTTACATTCCTATCTGGTAAACAGTAGGTCACTAGTGTTTATGCCAGTAAGGGTCCCTAATACTTCCAGTTTGCATTAGGAAAGCCATAGGGATTCATTGAATACCTAAGAAGGAGAACTGTAGAGTTGCACAAGTTGGGAAAATCTTTTGGAGCCATTTCTAAGCAATTGTTTATCACTTCGAAGAACTGTAGATGAGTACAAGTTATACACATGTGTCGCCACTTTGTCATGGTTTGGACCAATGTAAACTGTTAGCTGCAGATGAAATGAAATCGGCTAGTTATGCTGAGAACAACCCCAGATGCTTGATACACATCTTCAGCATATGGCTAAGTTTTTCAGAGTCCTAATAATGATATAATAATTTGATTCAAGTACTGTAGGAGAGAAACATTGAAAATTTGATGAACGCCAGCCGTTAAGGACTATAGTTTGACACTTGTGCCTTCTGGCTTGACAGAATGTAGATTCTACCCAAATGGACAACTCAAGTGCTTTAAAGCTGGGGTATATAACTTTTATTTAAAAAAATATGGTTTTTATTTTTACACATTTGTTAAAACCGTCGTCATGTCGTGACATTATAAAATCTGAAAAAAATCAAGCACCCTCACCCCTTCTAAGTGCTAATATTGACGTCTGAAGAAATGACCTGCTCAACTTAACTTATCAGAGCCAGGAGGAGTGTCTTACCGCTGTCAATCACGCATGTGTAAGCACTGCTTAATATGCTAATTTCAGAGAAACAACTTACATTTCCAGGAAACTGTTTCTCCACCATCATCAGTGCCCAGACTATACAAAGCAACTAGTTACATCAGCAAGATTTGTCAAATGTTGAGCCAGGATATTAGGTAAAGGCCACATGACATGTTGGGTTAAAATACAACTAGCTAAGGGGCAAGTACCTAAATATTATTGGGTGATTGTGTTTCAGGCCTGAATGTCAGATGGGACCCAATGCGAGTTGGAAAATCAACAAATTCATCTTCTGCATCCAATTTTTATATAAAGTAGGTTAGGTTCACTCTGAAAAATGGTTAAAATTGTTAGTCTAAGTTTAAAACTAATGTCATTCATATCAATAATGAGTATGAAATTGTCCTACTTTCAAATTCCATACATTTGCACAGCATTTAAACACACATCAATTGGCCCCATAAAAATAATTATAGAGATTGGTGTGTGACATGTTTTTCATTGATGTTGTAACTTCAGTCAAATACAGGGCAAGATTCCTCATCGGTATAACATCTAACCATTGTTTACAAGGACAGAGTACTTGCCACTTAATTAAGAGTCCTGCTTGCGTGCCGAGGACAAAGTGATTAGCTATAGACAAAGAGGAGGGGTTTTCATTTGGAGGATGCTTGTCTGGTTTAGGCATTGCACAAGTTTACCCTTGGCCTTTCTGCTACAGCCATCTGTTGAGAGTGTCAAGATGAGCCTATTTCTGTACGTGTGTGTGGGACACAACACAAGCAGATTGGTAAGATTACGGGAACTGATGACCACATACGCTATCCCACACCCCCTCCTTACTTCCCTGATGCTCCTCTACCCCTTCTTTTTAAGGGCCTTGACCTGACACATGCCACACGTAGACGCGTTGCACACACTGAAACCCACAGACACACGCACAGCAGAGGGGATCATGGCTACGTCTAAACTGCCTAATTCTCCCTAATGGCTTCTCTATTCAGGGATTAACTCCCTAAATCCACACACACAGAGGGTCCAACATGCACAGGCGCATGGTGTAACCGTCACAGTAACACACAGTGACACACACTAACACAAAGGAAATGGACAATGGCTGATCTCTTCACTGAGGCTTCAAATGGCCTGTGGGCTGCAATTAAAATGTTTGGGACTCAGGAGGAGACTGGAGGGCAGAGGACGGGGGAAGATGGGAAGGCTTGAGAGAAGAAAGAGAAAAAAGAGAGGAAAGTGTTTACAAGCCAGGAGAGTTTCATCACGTTGAACTCTCTTTGAAAGTGTGGGTCTTCTGAGCATGCTCATTTAAATCAGAAGCATATCCAGCTCTTTGGTAAATTTACCACACCTCTTTCACAAAACTTCATCAACAACCTGCAATGGAGGCATGGAGTGAAACTAATGAGTTCACATGGTGCATTTTGCAGAAAATGTGTTTTGAGCAGCTCTCATTCTGAAGGTTAGCGTGTGATGCCCCATCAGTTTCACTAGAAAAAATTAAAAAAAAACTCCTCATCTCTTGTTTGGAATCATTGTCACCACAAAATAAACTTGACTGAAGTTCAGTGATTTACTCTGTCTAAGCACACCTGAGCATAACCTGTCCTTTGTGTTAGTGGAATGAAAATAGATTTGTGTGAATTCTTTCTGAAGTTCTGGTGTGTTTGCCATAAATATACTGACTGGCTGATGTAGGGACTGACCACAAAGTTAACTCTTACATATGAGGCTGCCTGCTAGTGAACTTATTGCCTCCCTGGTGCCTCAGAGGTACAAAACAAAAGGTCTAACTCAACCGACAAAAAAAAAATATATTGTTAGCATCGTTTGCTTTAAGAAGGTCCTTGGTTCTGCATGTCCTCTTCATTCATGCTTGGATTCTCTCCAGGTACTCAACATTCCTCCCACAGTCCAAATGCATTAATCTAAAATTTATTGGCCATTTTACATTGCCTTTGAGTAAACACATCACTGCAGTTAGGTACCAACATGCCATGTAAAATCGATGGCTTTTTGAAGTTCTGTATTCGTTAAGGTGCAAAAACACACAAAAATTTACTTTTTTCCAAACCGAGCCGTTTCATTTGTGGGATGTTGGCTTGGGTCCTCAAGTGAACTCCTTCACTTCTGTTTGTTCTTTACTTGACTGACATATTTTTGTCTAATTTTGTGCCACAATTTTATTCAATAACAAGATATTGTTTTGCTTCCCTGCTTATTGTTATATTTTAGATACATGAGTTATGTCTCCATCCTTAAAAGGGGGCTCATATTTCTTTTGGGTTGTTTTCAGTGATGGTCTTTCCTGGGATTAACGTAATTTTCAGAACTTGAAGGTCTGAATATTACAAATATTCTAGTGAGTAAATATCTTTAGAAATGACAGACATTTATAACATCTAAGTTTTTACTTTCAGACTATAAAACAAAATCATCACTGTTCTTCTTAAATGAATAATGCAGTGTTAATCCTTCCTGCAGTAAACTTATCTGAATTTCAGCTCACCCACAGTCTTCATTGCTTGTGTTTTAAGAGTCTTTACAGACTGAAAATTTCAAGGAACTCTTAAATTTTAACTTCCAAGTAGTTTATGTAAGATGAAAGTGTGTGTGTGTGTGTGTGTGTGTGTATCCCCATTGTTAAACTAACAGAGACCCAGGAGGTCTTTGCTTCCTTTTTGTCCCTTCTTTCTCTCTCCTGAAGGCAGGTAGGACCTGTGGGACACAAAAAGGGACATTTCACGTCGACTTGAGTTGTTTGTGTGCACTGAGGTGAAGCCCACCTTAAAGGCACTCCACCTTTCTAAATGCAGTTACCCTGCAGCTACGCAGATCCTCACAAAGAAAGGGAAAAAGGAAATGACATGGGTAGGGTACAATAAATGCCAAGCACAATTATGATATAATCTGGCTCTTGTCAGGTCTGTTGCCAGTTCCCACAACAGAGGCAGTTCAGTATCACATCAGTAAGAGTTTATATGCTTTCCTGACAACAGCTTCATTGCTTTGATTGGTGAGGATGAGAAGTAAAGACAAACTCACATTTGACATTTACATAAAAACTCAACTCTGTAACTACCTCATACCCTATCACCAGCTCATGAACTTTGACCTACCTCTGTCCTTTCCATAAAAATTTGTACATCAAAGGTGTGATGTACAAGTGCCATCAAAGGTGTATTATGTTTGAGAGGTTTCTAAGACAATTCAGAGAAACCAATTAACCCAACAGTCATATTTTTGAACTGTGAGATCAAGCCTGAGTATCCGGAGAGAGCCTGCATATGCACAGGGAGAACATGCTAACTCCATGCAGAAAGAGTTTTCCAGGTCGGATTCAAACTCAGAATCATCTTGCTGCAAGGAAACAGTGCTACCAGCTGTGCATTGACTTGTTTGAAAGAGTAGCCACTTTAAGAAAGGAATTTAAGGCTGTGTAATAATATTGATTTTGCGATATACATCAATATTTTCTTCCCTAGAAAAAAAATGATATTCATCCGCAAGTATCGTAACATCCAATTGTCACCTTGCTCAGTCACTGCTTGCTTCGCCGGGAGAGTGATCAGGTCATCAGGCTTAGAGTGATTCCTTCAGATGTTCAGGTTAAAAAGGTATCAAACTATTCAGAGCAGGAACTTGGTTCACTTTATTTACTTTACTAATGCATGTCAGCTACAGTTTGGACTGTTTCAACTAAAAGAAACATGTTTTCTCATCACTTCTTTGATTCATTTTGTCCAGCTGTCCACTTT
>CAEGAF010083503.1:0-16323 GCA_903067075.1 Micropoecilia bifurca | reverse complement strand
CTCCAGCACCAGTAACGGTCAAAAATCCAGCGTTACAAACGTCCATTAAAACATTTCAAGGCAAACCAGTAATACATTTCACACGTTGGATGACAACTAAAATACAAGCCAACACGTGCGACTTTGGCAATAACGTTAATTAGGGTAATAAAAAAAAAGAGCATCTGAATTCCAGTTATGGCATGTCATCATTTTGTGGAAAATTCAAGTAAAAATTCAACCTTCAGCAATGCAAATAAACAAAAGCTTTCCTTATTAGATTAAAACATGTTCACTTCCACTATAAGTTTGTTTTATTATTTTCTTAAAAAAAACAATACAATAAACTGATTTAGCTTCTTACAAAACTAAGCCTAAGCAATGATATAATCTCATTTGAAGGGGGCCATAAATATATTTTGGCTCATATTTTATGATTTACCCAATTGGTTATAAGCAAAGACTGAATTAATTACAGCTGCTCAACAATTTTTACAATGAAACTTTTATAATTCCTTCTATAATTGCCACTGAAGTGGGCTGCATCATTCACTCACTGAAAATGGCTGTTTGGAAAAAATTAAAATAAAAGGAAAAAAATAAACTACCCACTTAAAAATAACATACTAATCTAATAAATTATAATCAATGGAAATAATCTTCAGTTTCTTGAAATAATTCAGTGCTATACTTTACTTAGTCATTTTCCACAGCTCAGAACCAAATGGTCCCTAAGTTGGCGCCCTGTGGTACACCATCTGCTTGCCTGTGGGCCAAGTTCCCAGCAGTAGCCAGGTGACACAGGAGGGTTTCTGCCAGTAGTGCCCTGTTCAGCAGTCACCGTCCTTAAGCTGCTCCCCGTCTTCTCACTTCAGCTCGTCTTCTGTGGTTCAATGTGCAAAGTGGGCCAGACGCCACACAGAAACTGAATGAAGGGAACATGCAGCAACAGGTCAAGACTCAAGAGTTTCAAGCTACAAACATTTCAAAATCTTTTCAAAGCTTGTCCCATAAAAGTAGCAACACTGGCATACCTTAACTTTTGGTCTATACTTGAGGTAGGTGGATCTGATCTGCAAGCTGGAGGGATGCAGGCAGCAGCGTAAGTCGTCATAACCAAGCACTTTGTTGGCACAGACTAGGGATCTTACCTGAGGAGAATGTGCAGGTAGGAGCCGAGACCTGTGAAAATGTGCCACCAGGCATGGAACTGTGTCACCACTCCAACACCAGGGGGCAGCACTTGTCTACTGGCTCTGAGTTAGGAAAAAAAAATGTTTAGGCAATTTTATTTCCTACTTTGATCAACAAATATATCCAAAAGGATTTTAGTCATCTTAATTTATAATCTTAAAAATGTCTACACTTCTTGGACATTTTTAAATATTAGAAAAAGAAAAAAAACATTACTATTCTTTTACATCTAAGATCATTTAGATGAAATCTGTGCTACTTCACTTGTCTTTTTTACTCTCAATTTCTAAAACTCTTAACATTAAATCTGCTCACCTTAACGAGTCACAGAAAATGTTGTCGATGTTCCACAGCAGGAAGCCCAACATAAAGATCCCTAAAGAGGCGTAACACAGGCCCCTCAGCCACGGGTAAACCCTGAAAACACAGGGCAGCACAGCCGTTCATCAGGACGCCGCTTTAGTGAATACATCTGAACTATTCTCTTCACATGACTGGTGTTACTTACCATGTAACAATGAAGACCGAACGCATCACCAGGCAGGCTACCAGGGCACCATACATGACCTGAAAAGAGGATTCGTACTTGGATCTAAAACAGGCCGAAAGCAAATGCTTGCTATGGTTTAAAGAGTTAGGCCAAGAGGAGTTTTGCTGGAGAGAAAAACGGCCTTCAATGTGTTTTCATTTGGCTTACTGAAAGTGAGGTTTTACAGAAATGTTGCACGTGAAAGGAAAAGCAAAAGTGTCAGTAGTTTCACTTCTGCTTACTGGGTAAATAAATATCCTGCAGACTAACTGGTGTCAGTAACACCAGTTCAGCAAAGTGCATCACCTGGCCTGGAAGGCAGAGAAACTAAGCAATTTGTTTACTTCTTTTTTTATATGAAAAAAAAAGTTTAAAAAATAGATTTAAAAAGTGCTACAAAGGTCAGGAAACCAGATTAATGTTTAAATCCAAATTAGCTGCTGCTGGCCCACGCCACCCAGCTCAATCTTTAAGCTCGCACGTGAAAATGGCTGCAAACAGATGCGCAATTATGCAACCGTGCATCTTTGAAAAGCAGAGGTGGAGCCTCCTGCACAAGAATGCAGCAAGCGGTTTCTGGATGGCATATCAAAAATAAAACTCTTGTATTTTGTGCAGTTGATTCAGGGACTGGTTATATCGATGTTATTGAAAATAATCGAATCTTTGAAGTTCTTAAAGATAAGAAAATCAAACAAATGAAAAAAACAGTTCTTATGATAGAAGAATACAAAAAAAGTACTGAACCGTGCACACCCTGCCTACCAATCAGCATCTACCATCCAGAGCGCGCCTGCTGAGTGGGCGGGGGCCCACTGTTTACATAAGTTAAAGGTGACCTACAGCACACTGCACCCTGCTAGCAAACAAGGGCAGACAAACACCTTACCTGGTGAAACACTGGCTCCTTCCACTGCAGGTACACCTGAACAAGATACACAAAGAACGAGAGGATATGACTGTTTTTGTTTACTATGGTTACAGTAAACAACTTTTAAAGTCCTTGCAGACACTCACCAACGTGACAGAGATGCTGAAGATGATCAACAACACGATAGGAAACACACTGATGCTGTTCTCTTGCTTGAAGCACTCGTAACTGAACAAAAGAAATGCGTCCCGTCTTTTAGCTTCGGCTTAATCTGCGTTAAAATGTGAGGCTGAAAGGAAGCGGTTAGTGAAGTACACACACGGCAGGAACATTATAGTTCCCTGGAGCTAAGAGGCATTCACTTGAAATTGGATTCAACAGGTCTTTTTACAGCCTATGTCACATTATACAGGTGCAGACAAATTGGCACAAAAAAAAACAACAAAAAACTTAAATG
Organism: Micropoecilia bifurca; assembly: GCA_903067075.1. NCBI lineage: Eukaryota > Metazoa > Chordata > Actinopteri > Cyprinodontiformes > Poeciliidae > Micropoecilia > Micropoecilia bifurca. Next base: position 13,293 of record CAEGAF010083503.1, on the reverse strand, counting down.
AAATTCTTTTTTACTGCAGTAGCAAAACAAAGGAAACAATTAGAAAAAACTCAAACTCATTCATTCAGGGAAAACACTAAAAATTATGCATTTCCTTCTGGAACAGTAGCAGAATTATTGCTAACCCTAACAACTCATTTACATAAAATACTACTGAGCATTTTAGACCGGCTTTCAAAACCAGTTAATCGGTAAAGGACCTTAAATGCACCAAAATAAATAAAAATAAAATCTCAACCACTTACAGACAGTACACAAACACACATGTACTGTAAATCATTGGCAACTCGTCCAGCAGCTGCAAAACAGCAGAAAGAAAACACATACATTTTATTGAGAACAAGAAAGCTCGTCTGTGGATGTGTGGAGTGTGAGAGGATGAAACGGCTGCGTATCCCACCTGCATCTCATACAGCAGCGTCATGTGGAAGCACCAGGACCCGACGCCGACGGCTGCGTCCCACGAAACACACACAGAAAAAACAGAGAGACGTTTTAACATTCTGCCATACGAGCAGCTGACCGGCAGGAGTATCGGCTGTGAGGCCTTCAGCCTCACCTGAAAGACCAAGAAACGAGCAGATATAACGAAACTCCAGGCCGTCCCGGAACGTCTGGACGGCTCCGAATATGGGAGGAAGAATCATTATCAGGTTGCTGACAGTGTTCCCTGTTCAAACACAAGAGAACAAGTCAGACTTTAAATCGAAACATCTGAAACTGTTTCTATTGTTGAGCTAAATGGTACTTTACTCCTGCTTTGTTTAAAGTCTTCCTGTCGGTTTAAAAAGGGCCCGCAGTACAAAACAGGATGTGATGTCGCTGAGGTAACCTTGAGTTCAATCCCTTTTACAAGGTTACTAATTAGGTTTCCACCACGTTCAGGCTTTTCCTGGTCTATACAGAGTTCCTGGTTTCTTTGAGGTCTGACCTGTTGATTCCTTATTTGACTGAAGCTGGTCAAATATTTGCATTTTCTATCATTTCTTTTAACTTCACAAGTTTATTTTTAAGTTGAAGTTAAGATAAAAGATGACATGGCAGTTTCTCCTTATCAAAGCTCTTTTTTATCTTCTAATATGACCAAACTGTTCCTTTCGAATGTGCCTTTGTGACACTATAAATGCATGTGGCCTGGCTAAATATCAAACTCTAAACAGCTTAACACCACAAAATCTTACCAAGTATTTTTTGGTTTTGTTTCTACTGCAAATATCTCAGTACACTTGAAATAAGACAAAACTAACATTCAAGTAGCTTTTTCAGAAGATAAAGTAACTTCATAGGAGTTTGTTTGAGTAAATAAGTCCTTAACATTGATGAAAAAGTACTTGTCCAATTAGCAGGTCATTTCAGTTATAACAAGATATTTAACCCATGATATAAGTGAAATAATCTGCCAATGGAACAAACACATTTTAACAATATTAGGCAATCATCGACTTAAAACAAGCTCCTCTATCTTGGTTAAAAAAAAGTTACCTATAGGTTAGTTTTGTCTTATTTCAAGTGTACCAAGATATTTGCACTGGAAACCAAACCAACATTAATTTGTAAGGTTTTGTGTTCTTCCGGTGAACATAAGCACGTGGCTCCTGTTGAACATCTGCAGATAAAAACAGACGCCACTAGATGACGTTATCAAATCTCCAACAATAATCTGAATAAAACACAGGAGCACAGTCAGGCATATCAAGCAGAACAAACTGTTTATCTGCAGCAGAGGCTTATTAAGGCAACATAACCTTGTCCTTGTTTCTAAGACTAAACAGATAATGTTTTTATGGCTCTGTAACACCGCGTGAAACAGGAATGCTGCGTTATAAGCATCAGCCGCTTCGAAGTTTATCTGTTCAAAATTTCCTGCAGGATCCACCATTTCCTACAATTCGGCATCTCTGAGCCTCAGCGCTCCTGAATGGGCCTCTGCTGCCTTTCAGTGGGAACACAACTAGTTGCTGAGTTGGCAAAGCAGTCACCTTCCTGGGTCAACTCAGGAGGGCTGCTTTTATTAGGCTTACAGTCAGATAACGAACCGTCATCTATTGAACTTGCTTCACAGTCCAGTGGGACAATGGGTGTGTTTGATTCAGCAGCGCATGTGGCTGGTCCTTCAAATTATACCCAGAGAAGTGCTTACATTTCTTGTTGAAGAATTACCTTTGAGTGATTTGGTGTCTATGTTGTACCTTCTTGTTGTTCTGCTTTAACATTATCAGAATCACAGGCAATGTGATTTAGATAATAATCAGTCATGTATGTTCAAGGTTTCCCCCAGAAAACTTACTAAGCCCGGTGATATTGTGCTAGGGCAGTCATTCATCCATCAGTTTGTCGTGTTCTTGAGTTAAAAAAATGTTTAAAGTTTTCAAGGGAATTTGAAAATATCACTTATTAATTATGTGTTATTGAAAGATTGGAAGATTAATACCAACTATAAAGCCTTAGAAATGCAAACATTTTAAAAAGATTAGAAAGCACAAGCAACGCATTCAGATTTATTCCAGACTTTGACTTTGCTGACTTTCCACAGCTCAGAGTGATGCTAGCCTTGTTCGTTTTTGCTGATGTGCTTCAGATTATTATCCTTGTGCAATAATAGGCGTAAGGTCAAAAACTGATGGCAGGACATTCTCCTAAAACTTCACACCCAGAATTTAATTTAGGAGACAAATAAAAAGCTAGAAAACTACTCTAAATGTGCTCAGGCTTGCAGCATGATTTAGTAGGGAATTAAGTCTCGTTTAGAAGGATAACGGCAAAAAGGCAAGTTGTAGAATTCAGCTCAATGTAGCAATTAGAGCAAGCCTGGATAAGCTGCTAAATGCTGAAGTCTAATTCCTGTGCAGAAGTGCAGGAGCAAGGCGACCATTATTTTCTGAAAAGATTCAATACAACAGGTTGGGAAGCCCTGCTTTGGATGTTGTTCTGGGTTTTCTGTGACTTCCTGGTTGAGTCGTAGATGAGCACTCAGTGATTTTGGTACCAAGGAAGCGTTAGCGACCCCCCAACTGTTCTCCCTGTTTGTAGCTACTACCTCTCACTGAAACCCCAAAGTCTTTGAAAGAACTTTGCAGGCCTAATTCCAGACTGAGAGATCCGGTTTGTTTTTTATCTTCAGATCAGAGAATGATATAGACATGTAGAAATAATCAGGGAGTAGCTTTTGAAATGGAACTTAATTTTGTTTTTTTGTTTAATTACAATTAAATTATGATTCACTGAGAGGTGCAATCCGTCTTCAAAATTTAAATCATCATTTGAAAAGTGCATTTTAGTTTGTTTTTTTCAGGTCATCTTTGAGGCAAAGTTCAGCTCAAAGATCTGAAACATTTAAATGTGATAAAAAATACAAGTAATTTGTAACAGCGCTGCATTCATTAAATTAATTCTCCATATATTGAAATTTGTCTTCCACAGTATTAACGCTTATTTTCATTGTGCATGCTGTTTGGGTCAGCTAGCTTTTATAAACTAGCCTGATTAGACTGAAATAACTCCATCTAGAAGACATTATTTATTGCATTAACATAACATTTCCTTAAATTTGACTAGGAATCGTTGTGGGGAAATGACTTCAAATTGTCATTTGTTAAAAGTGAGAGTGAAACAAAAAAGTCCTGCAGTCTCCTAAAAATTTAAGAAATGACAAAAGTGGTGCGATGAGAGGCGCCGATCGTGGAAACAATCAGAACATGACCTAGAATTTGAACATAAAAGTCAAGGCATGTGCTGTTTTAAAATGCATACATGGATGCATGGATGCATACATGGATGCATGCATGCGTTCAGGCAACGGATAACAAACGCAAACACACCATGAGCGCGCCATGGCGCGTCACAGTGCGCCGTTTAAACATTTCAAACGTGACGCCTCAGACGTAGGCTGAACGTTCCGGTCCCGCTCCAGGAACAAAGCCGCATTCCGGCCTCTGAAACCTGAATAAGGGTGGTTTAAATGCCAAGCCATTCTCCTGCAGCTGACAGCCACCACCTCTGGGGCCGGTGTGTGTGTTATTTATGCAAACAAAACCCTCAACTGTTGGTATTCAGCAGGTATGTTGTTGGGGGAGTGAAGGTTTAGAAAACCTGTCAGCGATATTCTGTTGATTGTCGCTACAGGGGAGGTCTGAACTCTGACCCAGCTGGCCTGACTTCCCGTTGAAAAAGAGTTGTTGCCTCAGGCAGACGTAAAAAAGGTTTCCTGGATAAACCTATTAACTCCGCACATTTTTAACTAATTATTTGCCCTTTCTTTATTCTCGTACGCATTACACGCATTGACAACAAGTGCTATCTGAAGAAACGAACCCTGTTAAACGCTGCCGATATGTTTAGGCGTGTGTGAGTAAAAGTGCAGCTTTTGCCATATTGTTGCATCGCCCTGCTGACAAGGCAGCTGTCTAAATGGTCTGATTGAAGCGCCGTTTACATCTAAGATAGTGGTGCTCGAGGAACCAGTTTTTATCGTTAGACCAAACAAGAAGACTCAAACAGAGCTGAAGGAATGTTTTATCAGCTTCAAAGATGTGACTGAGAATCACGCACCCCAAGAATCAACAACTAACTCAAAACCAGAGGCAGGTTTAGACATCGAGCCCAAGGAATTACCTAACAAACACATGAGAAATTTAATTTATTAAATGTATCTGCTCTCTTGTGAGCTGTAGTAGCCAATGCTAATTTGTGGTGAGGTTATGCTTGCCCTGCCATACTTTCTCTTTGCTGCTCGTAAACAAACTTTAGCTTAGCTACTGCCACCTACTGAACTGGAGGATACCAATTAGTGTTACCATAATGCGAAATGATGGAACTGCACCCTTTGTAAAAAATCAATCTGTGGATACCGAATCGTCAATAGACAGACGTCCACTGCAGTCAAATATCGTAATAATTTTTTTAATTTTATCCATCCATCCGTCCATCCATTTTCTTACACCCTTGTCCCTTAATGGGGTCGGGAATTGCTGGTGTCTATCTCCAGCTGGCGTTCCGGGCGAGAGGTGGGGTCACCCTGGTTTTAATTTTATGTATCTCATTTATCTATATATCTTATTACAAAGATATACTTATAGCAAAAATAGAATACATTTTCTGTTAAGCCACACTACATGTTTAAAAATAGAGACAATGCCAACATGGAAAAATCCCTAACAAAAACAAAAAAACTAAAAACATTTTAAGACATAGGTACAAAACACATGAAACCTTAGAAATACATGTCGTACACTTAAAAAACAAACAAACAGAACTTTATGTACATGAAGCCCATCATGTCAAAACGAAGTAGGAGTTGAAACCTCTGAGGTTAAAATATTTATTAGCATTAGTTCAACAACAACATCCCCAGAAACTGCAAACAGGGCTATAGGTTAAGAGTCCCAAGATATTTTTTTTCCTATACGTTAAAAGTAAATATTTATTTATTTATTTATTTAAAAAGGGGGCATGGAGAGGAGTAGGGGGGCAACATGCATGTTTCGCCCAGGACTCCAGCTGCCTAGATCCACCTCTGGTGGAAATGCAACACAGCTGCTGTGACAAAGAGTAAGGTAAATGTTTTAGGATTTTGCTAATGATTACATTACCCATCTGTCGCCGCACAGCACGAATCGATCTTTAATAAAACTGTTCGTCAGAGAGCAGGTTCACAACATGCCCAATATGTTTCTGTTTCCCTTGTTACCAGACCGTTTTTATGGCAGGTCAGGTGCCGTACAGGCTAACACTTAGCATATAAACAGAGCCGAAATGAGCGCGGTATTTCAGACACACTGGATAATTGTTCCAGCTGTGTAGCCGTACATGCCCAGTCTCAATGTTTACGTTATTACGGGCGACTAACTGTGCGTGTACAGTGACTCTTACCGCCGAAAAGTCTCTTAAAAACGAACCGTTGGACACGCGGCTTTTCGGTAAAAGGGACAGAAATGTCTTACTCACAGAACTCCGCAATGTAGAAAGAGACGACATAATTCTCCTCGCACCACTCCAGCGTTGAGGTCGGCCGCCCCCAGTATCCCTGCCTGTCTATCGAGGGAGCCATGATGGAAGAGGAGGAAGCGGAGGCGCTAACGGGTTTGTAGTCCCATCACAGCTCGCGAGCAATGCGCGAGCAACGCGCGAGCCCTCCTACTCGGGAGCTCGAGCTGGACTGGCAGATAGAAACAGATCCGCTACAATACATCAAAACATGCTTGTACAGTCAGGATATTTGCGAGAAAAAATAAATGTTTTATTCACTTGGTTTAAAAAAAAAAATTCAATACGTACTGGTTGAAAACAGTAATGGTGAAAATCTAGGCATGAACACAAAAATGGAAGCTACACCAAAAGTAACCAGTTAATAGCACAGTTTTACTTTAAAGTATTGTTACCAGACTTGCAATATTTAGACGTGTGTAAGGCTAGTTTGAAACATACACAACCGTTGCCGATTTGGTTTGGTGTTTCAAAGTTTATGTTGTTAGAAAGCTTTTATGTAATAATGTAAAAACTGCAACATTACTAGATATTACTTTCTCTCAGACTGAAATAAAAACAGGGGAGAAGGACATTGGAACAGCTGTGCCTGTATGTAGTTTAACCATAACGCCGATAGGTGGCGATAAAGGCTAGGGAGTGTTTCAGAATGCACTGAAACATTAATATGTACAAAAAATTAATAATTCAAATGAGAAAAACATAACACCAATATTATTGTTATTATTTACTGCTTTCCATGTATTATTATGATAAACCTCACATTGGGAGACTGCTGACATAAAATTACACAAGTGGAAGCAACTACATAATAAAAAAACAGCCACATGTTTTCTCACACTCTTTATTTTAAAAGAAGGAAATGCCTCACAGACTTTATTTTCCCCTCAAACATGAAAGGCATTCTTTTAAAAATGAAGAATATTTAGGTGAATCGGCTGTTTCCAAGTGCATCAGGAGAGCATGAAAAAAATAACAGACTGCAACAGTGCGAAGAACAGAAACAAAAATATAGTTGCCACTTTTGTAAAAAATGTGACTTTGTTGCCTTCTTTTTTTAAATCTCAAATCTTAGAATTTGCCAAAGACAAACATTGAAATGCTTCATCTTAAAAATAACCCATTCAGACATTACAGTTTAACAAATATCCCATAATTGACTGCAATAATCCAAATTGCAGTATTTTTATTTTTTATTTTTCAATCCACAGTATAAAATATGAAATTATTTCTTGTCAATTGGAAAACTCTATTGTAAAAATACCTAACATAATTCCCATATTCTGTGTTTTGGAATGACTTTTATAACAGGGGAATATATCAAAACACATCCAGAACATTCAGTTATAACTCATCTCTCATTTTATCTCCTTTGGGCCTGACCATCCGGCCGATGAACAAGAGCGAGTTTGTTTTCTTGTCCTTGATGAGGAAAATGAACGGGTGGTCAGCATAAAACAGCTTTGGGGTTTTGAGTTTCTCTGAGCCAAAGATGGTGGTATCAATTTCATTTCCATGAGTGTCCCATTCCAAGGCCGCAGCATGGATTACACTGGACAGATAGAGGTCCTTTTTCCCAGAGACGTTGGACAGATCAGCTTTGGATTTGTCCACAGCCTCGGTGAGGCCCAGGTCCTGAAGGTGCTTCTAAAAAAAACAAAAGGAGCAGAAAGATTCAATGTGATGTAACTCTAAGGGTGATAATCTCAGAGTGGTGAATTTTCTTTAAATCAAGTCTCATAAAGTGTGGTGTGTTTTACCTGCAGGTTGTGACTAACTTCCATGCTGACTTTAGGCAGAGAAACAGCCACTGCTGTCTGCTTCATTTTTCCCATCCATGTGTCCAGCTGCTTTTTACTAAGCATCTTCTCTAGTCTGTCCAGAGGTTCCACATGGTAGGGCATGATGAACACCACTGTGGACATCTTATGAGCCAAAGGCAAGCTCAGAAGATACAGTTTATTGGTTGTGTCATCAAAGAAGTCAAATAGACCTGAAGAAAAGAAAGAAAATAGCGGCACATATAGAGGTCCCACAACTGTTCTTACACTACACCCTGAGGAACCTCTTAAAGGGGCATTATTACGTGTTTTCCTGCCACATAGTGTTATTTTATAGACCAGTCAATAACTATGTTAACTTCAGTTGTTCTAAAAATGCTATATATATCAAATATGACTTAAAGACATTTGTATTCAAATTGGGTTTCTTTCTCTTTAAGAAGTCTGCTTTTTCTGACACTACACCTCCAGGAAGTCATCACAACATTACTCCTCTATCAACATTTATTGTACTAATTAGAAATTGGGTATAAATGAGTATAACTTTGACAGCTAGATGGCGTTAAAGAGTTTCCCCCAATTCTTTTTTTTGTTGTTTTTTTTTGCCATTTGGGCTGAAAATGCAACAAACATTTTATAGGAGTTAATGAAATGTACAAAAACACAAGTTTTGTGTCATGTCTGTAATTTGTGAATCGATCTAAGCAGTTAGTTATCAGAAATTCTTTTTCCACAGTTTCTCTTGTGTGAACAGCACAAAAGTTTCTTGTGTCTATTTTTTTTCCCACCAGAAAAAAAAGCAAAACAAAAACAAAACAAAAAAACAGATTATTTCACCCACCTGTGCGGTGCATCATCTGCAATGCCACTGTGTAGCTACCAGACACCAGGAACCCTCGGTTGTCCACCATTGTGGGATGGAACTGCTCATCCCAGTGAGCTGTGAGGAAAGGCCAGGCTTATTTAGAGCTCCTTCAGATGAAACAGTTCCATTCCACACAGAGATACACACTTACGTTTGAAAAACATAGCATTGACGATCATTGCTCCATCTGTGTTTTTCACGTCTTTGGTGACCTCGGGCAGCTTGCCGCCGGTGGACTTGGCCGCCCACTCGTTGATGGAGTTAACAGCACTCTTTTTATCTCTGAAGTTGATCTTGGAATGGTCACATTTGTAATGCTTTTTGCTGCTCTTCACGAAATCCTCAGCAAAGGTGACGGAGCTCGGTCCGTAGAGGCGGTTGCTAATCTTCCAGGTGACATTGCGCTCTTTTGGGTTGCTCACCTCGGTGAGGAGCTCCGCCAAACCAGAGTGCAGCTGCTCGTCCTGAACCTTGGCTGCGTTCAGGAGGGTCTTCACTTGGGAAGCCGTGGAACCTTTTCCCCCGAGAGCCACCAGACCCAGGGAGGAGGCCACCACCACGGGGGAGATGAGGATGTTCTCTGCTCCTTTTTCCTTCGCCATGTTCTGGTAGAGGCTGATAGCCAGATTGGCGCTGTTGTCAGCCAGTATGGTGGCATGGTTGCTAAGGACTTTATCTGCTGTTGTAGCTGTGGCAGCTAAGATCGCCGGGGCCAGAAGGGCCAGGGACATCAGGAATGTTAGCCACATTGTTACAAAACCTGGAAAGAACATGAAGTCAGTTGTTTTATTTTTTTATTGTGAGTCAAACCCCCACATTTGATCAAACTACTGTAATAGACTTATAAAGACCATCCCCTTGAACTATCTGGTTTGGTACATACAGAGGGTCTGGGTTCATGGACTCTGACGTGGTTTTAAATGTTATCCAATAACTAATATTTGCCTGTGACACATTTAATGCAGCAGTTTGATGCTATGAAGCTTACCGGAAATCGCCTGCACTGTAAACAACCATCCTCCAACCAGGTTTTGAGCCAAAACAGACGACTGTTTAGTGTTTATTCAATATTTGGTGTACTGAATGGCTTTGTTCACTTCCTCAGCTGCCATTGCTTAAACGACCGGCAGACGACGATTCTAAAACATTGCTGAAAATCTACATCATTCTTCATAACTTCTCAAACTACTTTAAAAAAACCAATGTATTTGTATTTGCGTATGTATAATTTGGACTGACAAAACTGACCAAAATACACCACAAACTCCAACATTCATCGTTCTTGCTGTTGAAATTCATCAAAATTCTTTTGGAAGTCAGACATACATATAGAAAACTTCCCAGAAAAGACTTGAAATTGTTGTGCAGCCGCATAGACAGTTCTGGATCTATCTGAACCAAAACCCTGGTCTACGTGATCTAAGATGCTCATGACTGAGCTCTGCACTAGATTTCAGGTCTCAAATGTCATCTTCCAGTGGAATGTGGAATGCTGTGTGGGAAAAGAGGCCGTGTGCTGCCACACGTGCTGCAAAACTTTTGCTCTGGTCCCCTTTCAGAAAGCGTCCAATAGCCTGAAGGAGAGCGTAGATCTGCTGCGTGACAACAGGCTGCTTGCTTTCTACATGCTGGTTTAAGCCTTGAAATCAAAATAAAAAGATGAAGCGATGTCTGGCTTCACCTGGAAAAGTTTTTGTCTGCGAGGAAACATTTTTCTAACCAACTGTTGTTGGCGGCTTTTGTGAGATCTAAAAACAATCCTGCATACGACACTTTAAGATTAAACTCTCTTGCTTTAAATATCAAATGAATCAGTGATGCATTATCTTCGACTAGCAAAAGATCTCCATATCAGAGGTAAAGTTTGACCACGACTGTCTCTGTAGAATTATCAGTTCATCTTCCTGGGCTTAAAAATAGTTTGGATGGATAACAAGGCTCCAGACAGATTAGAAGTAAGCATTATTGTGTCTGCAGACAAAAAAACCACTGAAGAAGAAGAACAAACATCCTGTTTCCTAAACAAAATCAGATCCAAAGCTGCAGCCATCCCACATGACTACACCCACCCGCCCATTCATTCTGGCCTACAGACATCAACATCCACTCTCACCAGCAGGTTTCAAAAACCATCCGTACATGTATAACAGAAACTTTAACGCCAGAGCACAGGCAGACAGACAGACTAAAATGTCTGGACATTTGTTCTCCCAGACTCCTTCCCTCCTCCATACTCCCAGTGTTTACCTTATTTGGCCTTTGGAATAATTCAGCAAGTTTGCTGTCTAGTTGGGTTCACATAGGTCCACAAGCTCCGGCCTTCTGAGCATGAAGTCAGAGTATCTCACGAAAGAGAACAAAAGTTGGAGAAAAGGAGTTTCTGTGCTGGGAGAGAACAAAAATCTCAGCCCTGGTCTCCTGTTTCTAGGCCGTCCCACCCAGAAGGAGCAGTGGGAGAACGAAACACCCTGCGCCCCCAGGTCCTAAAGCCTGGAGCTGAAGTACAGAGCTACGGCATGGAAATCAAAATGTGTTCTTCAGTTGATAAATTTAGAAAACTCGCTTTTAAAGTTGGTGAAAAATGTTCTACACTGACATAACTTTAGCATTATTTAATCATATTTGGTGCAGCCTCGTAGGACGCTTTGCAAAACTGTTCATGCTTTTGAATCTTTGTCGCATTACTAGATATTATTAGTAAAGAATAAAGCAAAACATGTCTCATTGACCTTCACAATTTGGTAGAATTTCATGTCAGTGATTTTTATAAAATCCCCCCAAAATTACACTGATGTTTGTGATTGTAAAATTACAGTTTCAAGTTTAAGGGACAATAACTCCTCTATAAGACACCTTTCTCTAGTTTTAACCTGCTTTTTCTTCCGCTCCTCTTCCTGTAGTTGCATATTTGTGTCGTCATCTGGGACTAAGGAAGTCTTAAGACCTTTTTAAATATGAGTCAAAAGCTGATGTTGATTTTAACTCACTTATGAGTCTGTGCTAAATTAAAATTATTAACTGTCAAATTATTAAAAGATTATTTATCTTCACACCATATAATTTGGAGGACATAGAGGTCAAGTTAGCATTTTGTGCAACTGTTCTTAGCCATGTAATAGTCTCTTGTTTCCCCCTGCAACTAAAGGATTTACCAGCATCCTTATTGTCTGAAACTGGAGCCTGAGTTAAATGTAAAGGAAGCCTGCCTCTGATGTCACATCCTCTTGAGGGTTGCACATTGTTTGGACAAGCAGGAAGTAGCAGAAGAAGCGGATGTACATCCGGCACAAAGCTGCCAATACATTTAATCACTTCGAGCTCTGGAGCCATTTTTGTTCACTTTTGCTTGGGTGGGAAAACCAGACATAATTGAGGTCCATAAGAGATTTAGGTAAAGTTTAAAAAAAAGTCAATTTGACATAACACTGTAATTCTGTTGGATGCAGAAAATGTTCGTTCAATGATGATTAAATGATGCCATTATAACTTGTCAACCGGTTAAGCTATTTGGCAAGAATAGTAATGCTGTTGCCAGTTAGTTAATTCTAAAAAATAAACCCAATCCTCTTTCTTTTCTGTGCAGACGTTGTGCTCACTATTGCTTGATAAAGAAATCTTTGTTGACACAATAGAAAGAGCAAAGGCAGGGAGCATTAGACCAGAGGCCAGCAGCAGGGATGACGAGGATGCAGGGAGATTACAACTTCACTTTCATTCATGCTTAAAATATTTTGGTCAGTAATCAGTAGATCCTCTGAGACTGTCATACAGCATCTTCATTCAGAGGCTTCTTCATCTTCATCAGTTTTCAAGACTAAATGCTTCTGGGGATCCTTCCTGCCCCATCCACAACAACCCACTGAAGATACTTAGATGATATTAAGTCACAACCCCATTTATTTTGCCTTTGGGACAAATAAAGTATGTTTGAACTGAACTGCAGATTCCTCACAGTGTACAAAGCACAGAACAAAGAAAGACAGAGACAACTCATTTCAAGCCAACTCAGTTTATTTATGTAACGAAACCAGCTGATTGCATGAATTCTTCGGCGCAATCCCCCATCGTGAGCAAGCACTGGGCGACAGTGGGGAGGAAAAACTCCCTTTTAAGAGGAAGAAACCTCCAGCAGAACCAGGCTCAGGACAGGCGGCCATCTGCCTCGACCGGCTGGGGAGTGGAGGTGCAAGCCGGGGCTTCTGGAGCTAAGAAGAGAACACAGAGTTAATGACAGTGTAATGTTGTTGAACACACATGATGAGAGAAGAAAACGAAGAGAGGAGACATTGTACCTGCACTCCAAACCAAAAGTGTCTTCTGGTCACTTTCCGTGTGTCTCGTATATCTGACAGGTTGGTTTTTTTATGTTTCAGGCTGAAAGAAGAAAGTGGATAAAGCACTCAGAGTATTTGGCAAGACTGGAGAAGGTCAGTCCATTTAGCACTTATAGGGTCTATATAGTTTGAGATGTGAGTATGTGCTGTTCTGTTTACTCTAGTTCTCACCATCTGAAGGATCATGCTGCCTCCTGCTCTTAACACAAAGCAGATCTTCACCGCCAGCTGGAATAAAACACAGCTTCTCTCTCCATACACACACACACACACATATATATATATATATATATATATATATATATATATATATATATATATATATATATAT